>JAHFWG010000089.1:360010-372414 GCA_020233015.1 Callinectes sapidus | reverse complement strand
AGAGAGAGAGAGAGAGAGAGAGAGAGAGAGAGAGAGAGAGAGAGAGAGTCAATATCGAGATGAGTTTCCCAAAGTACTGGTGTGGAAATTTGGAAGAGAAGGATAGATGAGGAGAGCATTGGTGTGTGTGTGTGTGTGTGTGTGTGTGTGTGTGTGTGTGTGTGTGTGTGTGTGTGTGTGTGTGTGTTCTCAGAGGTGAATGTGTACGTATATACCATTGTGTGCTTCACATGTACTAAATAAACTATACCAGCCAGTTACTAATATTTGTCTTGCATTCTCTCCACTATAAACTGTTGTTGTTCTTTGGATCATTATTGTGTAGTTTTCTAATTAAAACTCCTTGTGTTACAGTAAACTTATTTCCCGTTCCCCACTTCTTTATAAGTGTGTTTTAGGTTATTGTTGGTCTTAGTTTCAGGGAGAGAGTGGGGAAAGTTACAATCAGCTCTAGGAATTTCATTAGTTATGGCTTTAAAGAGGAAGTTGAGGGTGTTCTAGAGATCGTGATGGATGTATAATAGGAGATAGAGATTTTGGTAGGGATGTGGAGAGTGTTGGGTTTGCGGATGGAATGATAGAAAAAATGTCTGTTGGAGTGATTGGGGAAGTGTTTGATTTCTATGGAGGAGCTGGTATTTATGAGACGGATGAGAGAGAGAGAGAGAGAGAGAGAGAGAGAGAGAGAGAGAGAGAGAGAGAGAGAGAGAGAGAGAGAGAGAGAGAGAGAGAGGGAGTGTGTGTGTGTGTGTGTGTATGTGTTTCATGGAGGTAATGGGAGATGATATTCGAATCTTAAAAGTAAGGATAACTGGAAAGTTTATGCTTCTGGAAGGTTAAGAGTAAGAGAGAGATGTTCATGTAAGTAGGAAGAGTGGGAGAAGAGATTGAGCACGTAGATAACATAAGATTGTAGTATAAGAATATAGTTATAGTCACAGTTGGGTGGGCTTTCAAATATGAGGTACCCAACATACCTTCTTTAGCCCATTAAGGCCCATAATGTATATATGCTGAGTATTAAAAAAAATGTAAGAGATTATGTTGTAACCATTGGAAGGGCAGTCTTAAGTGTAGTAGGGATGGGAGTGGATTTTAATCTCGTAGATTTTAGATATGTATAAGTGATGTGAAAGAAGGTATAGGATATGAAAAGAAAGAGAAGGAAGTTAGAAAAAGTAATTTATATAGTTCAAATTCATAGCCATAGCTTATTCAAGAGCAACAATATGGCAACGAAATAAGACTAACCGAACGCCAGCAGAGAAGAGGAACAGGAAGCAAGTCAGTGTTAGATAAAGGTCAGTTCGGAAGGAAGAGATGAGTTAGGCTTAAAACTTATTCTTAAACATTTCGGCGTCTCATCTCAGAATCATCAAACAAACTCAAGAGGAAGTTATTAGGATTTCCAGGGATGGTTTTATATGTCTAGTGGTGCCTTAACAAGGGCTCTAGATTTTCAATGGGAGAAGTAAAAAAACACATAAGAACTTTACTGATGAGAGAAAGAAGCGCTTACATTTTTCTCATACATTCTTGACATCTCTCCTTAATCATAAACCTCTTTCAAACACTTCCATTTATTTTTGTACCACATCTCAACGTTTGTTTGCTCAAGCCTGGAAGATATGCCGTTTAAATCATTCGTTCTCTTTTCTGTCAGTACTTCTAGAAATTTATGAAAGGTCCTTTTAGTGGTGTGAATTATTGCATATTCTAGTGAATGCGTAAATAGCCCGAGATTTAATGGGGTCAGTAATTTTTCACTAAGTATTCTTTATCCAGAGTGAGGAGGAATAACCCTGACAACCTTAGTAATCATCTGTGTGGCCATCGAAAACAGTGCCGATTGAAATAAACTAATGAAAGACATTTAAGATTTCCAATGATATTTTTATGACCCGTGATTAAGCTTTATCATGTACTTCACATCTTCAGAAGACCAGTATCCATGAGAACCTTAGTAATAATTTTCCTTGGCCCTTGGAAACACTCCTGATGAGGGAAGAAAGCGTTTAAGAATGCGAGCATGAGGAAGTCACGGGAGGTGGTGAGGGGAGGCCAAAGGGGGAAGGTCACTCTTAAATTCCAGCAAGACTCCGCGGCGTGCCTCAGGAGGATGGGAAAGTTGATTATCTCGGCACCTTTTTGTGGGGACAGCGGGCCCGCCACGCCCCAATTACTGGAGGGGGGAGGGGGCACGACAAGGGAGAGGGTAGTGAAGGGGATGGGAGATGGGAGTGAAGGGGAGGGAGGGGAGTAAAGAAAGCGTAAAAGGGGAAGGCTGTCAGGTCAAGGGAGATTAAGTCTTGCTGTGAAGGAAGGAAGGAAGGAAGGAAGGAAGGAAGGAAGGAAGGAAAGAAGAAAGGAGCAACTATGTCTTTGTCCTTCCTTTTCTCTTTCCTTACTTTCATTTTTTAAAGTTATTTTTTCCCTATTCACTGTTCCTGTTCCACTTTTCTGCTCGTGCTAGTTTCCCATTTCTTCCCTTCCTTCTTCCCTTTTTTCTTCCTTTTCCTCCGTCCTTTCTAGCTTTTATTCTCGTACCTCTTCAAATCTTAGCACAGTGCTTTTATTTGCTGAAAATATCTTACGCCTTAACGCGGTGCTCTTTGGAGATTAAAAACGTGTGTGTGTGTGTGTGTGTGTGTGTGTGTGTGTGTGTGTGTGTGTGTGTGTGTGTGCGTGTTTGTACAGAACTCTGTACATAGGCTGCAAAAGCCAAAACTCAACTTCACAAGGCAAACATAGTACATCTGGCGGAAAACATGGAATTAACTAGAAACATTCTGGCGGCGTTTGGCATCTGGCAGTGTTTTGGACTAATTAGGAATCAGAGCAAGGCTTCTGACCTCAGTGGCAGAGCGGGGGATGCACAGAGGGAGCAGGGAAGGAGTAAGGTTGAAGGTTGGTTTAATCTCGCCCCACTTTGCCACGCGAGGTCCTGTGAGTGAAGGCTGTGCTCGCAAGGGAGGTGTAGGATGCTAAGGGAACGGTGATGGATGGAAAGGATGGGACCTCGGGGAAGTGAGTGTTAAGTTTTCAGATGTCAAAGTGGAGCTCATCCTTTTACTTCCCGTCGGCTGAATTTTAAGTCCTATTCCCGGAATAAGTTCAACTGACGCGCCGCCTCCAGTTTGACGTGGTGAGGCGAAACTCGAGAGACTTTAGCGCTTGAGGAACTGCCACTTATTTCTAAACTTGCGTCTGAAAAAGAAAAGTTCAAATCCAATGGTACCCACTGCGACTAATTTAAGAAGACATGCGGATGTAGTTATTAGTCATATTTCTCCTCCTCCTCCTCCTCCTCCTCCTCCTCCTTCTCCTTCTCCTTCTCCTTCTTCTTCTTCTGATGCGTGTAGAAACTAAACCGTGACCTTGAAACAAGCTGCGTGACATGTCTGCTCTCGCCCGTCACGCCACTCAACCTGGCAAGGATCCAAACGAGGCCAGTGTGGCGAGTGATGGTTAGCGCGGCGCCTCGTGCAGGTGAACACGCTGAGAGTTGGTGAAATGACTCCTATAAAACTCTATTGTTTTTTACTTAAGAATAACTGCTTGTGTTCAAGACCTTGAAGAACACGATGTCCTTGTGAGGCGTCGGCCAGTATAGGTCACGCGGGCGGTGCAAGGACCGGCCACTCGCTCATGAGCCACGTGTGTGATGAGTGGGTGCAGGTCTTCCTTTGAGAAGCTTCAAACTTTATAATGATGATGGAAAATGAAGTGGTAATAGAGAAAATTGTATGGAATAGCTGTGTAGAGAATATATTGAGGAAATGAGGGTGGTGAAGAGAACTGAAACATTATTTTTTCCCCGTTTCACACTTACCTCTCTCATGGCCTGTCATTTGATAGATTTCTTGCATTTTTAGCATATAATATTATTGTCCTGATTGCAAGACACTAGAGAAAGCTTTGTCTCTTCAACTCATCAGACCACGAGAGGGAGACAGTGGTGGCACTGCACACAGCAAACCACCTGCCACACTCCATTGCCGATAAGCTTCCACAGAACTAACTCAGACAATGTGAGAATCTGCTGTTTCTTCTTCTTCTTCTTCTTCTTCTTCTTCTTCTTCTGAGAGAGAGAGAGAGAGAGAGAGAGAGAGAGAGAGAGAGAGAGAGGGGGAGAGAGAGAGAGAGAGAGAGAGAGAGACCCAAGTCCTAAAACATGAAAGGATACTATGGAGGTGAATATGAATGTACAAGCAAAACCTAACCTAACCTAGTGACCCAAATATCAATAAAAGAGAGGTACGTACCATGAATGTAATTGTGGATATGAAAGCAAAGGTTTGAGCGTCTATTTTATGGTGTTTACATATAGAGAGATGAAAAGTGAAGGAATGCAAACGGAGTGGTTGAGTAAATGACTGTCCCAAGCAGCAAAATGAATAAGAAAGGATTAGAGTTGACTCACTGATTGCTTGCTGACGTATGTATGTGTGTGTGTGTGCGTGTGTGTGTGTGTGTGTGTGTGTGTGTGTGTGTGTGCGTGAGACAGCAATACCTAGTAAGGATAAAAACTAACCGCGCATGACTCCAAAAATAAACTTGAGTACAAAAAATTATGAACATTTAAACATAGGGAATCGTCCGCAGAGAGAGAGAGAGAGAGAGAGAGAGAGAGAGAGAGAGAGAGAGAGAGAGAGAGAGAGAGAGAGAGAGAGAGAGAGAGAGAGCACAGGACGTTCGAACAATGGCAGGTAGTACACTCACGTCACGAAAATAATAGCTGGTAGTCGAAAATTTTACGACCTTCAGATTCTACAAATGACCGCCACATTTTTGCTCTGTATCCTCGGAGCAAACAGGGAGTGACGTGCGAGTCTGGCCGCTGCTTACCTTGGGCTTCTGCTGGCAAGGTGTCGTGACTGGGACTGCGTTTGGCTTGGATTACGAAAGGGGGAAAATAAAGTAGGAAAGGTCAAGTAAAGAATAGAGAGGGTGGGAAAATACGTACAAGTAGGAAAGATGTGATGTGAAGATTTAGGATAAGAAAGGGAAAATATACAAGATATCCAGTAATTACAGGGGAAAATACATTACAAGGGGGAAAATAAAGTAGGAAAGGTCAAGTAAAGAATAGAGAGGGTGGGAAAATACGTACAAGTAGGAGAAATGTGATGTAAAGATTTAGGATCAGAACGGGAAAATCTGCAAGATATCCAGTAGTTAAGAGTTAAGGAGAAGATGTAAATGAGGAATGGGCAAATAAAGAAATCATTACGCTAAAAATGAGAGGAAAGGTAGTCATGGAAGCGATGTAAAATTTAGGTTGTAGAAGAGGAGGATAAAGGAGAAATGGACAACTCTGGAATAGAAAGGGAAAATGTAAGAGAACCTACCTACACGCGCACAATTAGGCAAATAAACGGACTGAAATTGGGGCTACAAAACTGGAAAATATACGAGTCATATTCCAATAAATAAAGAATGGAGAGGAAAGTAATGTACACAAAGAGACGGTGAAGGATAGCTTAGCGAAGGGTAGCTGGTGTAGTATGTAGGTTATGATAGGGAATATATTTCAGTGATAACTAAGGAAAAAAAAAAAGGTTAAATGATAAAGGGAGGAAGGAAAGGGGAGGAAAACCTAAAATAAAGGTGACGAAAGGATATACGTAGAAAGGATAATGAAGGATGATGAAAGATTTATAGCTGTGGGGAAAGAGAAAATCGCATAATAGAAACCAAGAGAGAAAATAAGTATGAAAAGAGAAGGAGGAGAAGATGGTTGATATAGAATAAGAAATAAAGAGGCAAGGAGACGATGAAACACAAATAGAGGGAGAACAAGTTGAGCAGCGTATACCAGTAGAAACCCAGAGAGAAAAATAAGTGTGAAAAGAGGAGGACGGAAAGATGGTTGAAGAGACGCAAAAAGAGGATTAAACATGTAAGCAGAGCAAAAAGAGGTAGAGTAACGTACCTGATGAAAGGAATGTGTGAGAACGACCCAGTAGGATCAACTGTGGACACATGCCGGCATCCCTCGCCGGTAGGAACCAGTTTGAACCACTCGATCTGGAGCAAGAGGAGGAGGAGGAGGAGAGAGGAAGGGCGCGGCTGGCTGGCTGGCTGCTTGGTGAGCGTGGAGTTGATGAAGCTTGAAGAGGAAAAAAGAACTCTATGTAAAGCTGAATTTTGAGTTCTTGTCCCATTATGTAGTCGTGGGGAAGGCAACAACAGTGACCACCCCCAGGGACGCTGCCTCTTTTACAGACAGCCTCGCTATTACCTAAGGGAAAAAAAACAATGAAAAGTCGAGTAAAAGAAGGGAGAACCAGACTGCGGGAGTATACTTCTAGTTAAGCAAAGAAACGATGTACAATTATCATTATGATGAATAGCATAAACGAAAAATGGACAACTAGAGAATAGGAAGGGCATGATTTTCCAAGTAGGAAGAGTGCCTGCTAGGGGCAACAAAATTATAAGAAAAAAAAAAAAAACCTACCGAGATGCCAGTTCTCAAACGAAATTAGAAACAATTGAAAGAAAATGAAGGATAATCGTCTTCAAATCTCTCTCTCTTAAAAGGGGTAAGTCATATGAAAGAGGAAATTAAAAAGCAGAAAGGGATTACCAGATAAGTGAATAAATCATTGAGATTACTGGCGAACTTTTCATGGGAGAAGTGGGCAGAATAAGGGGGAAAGAGAGTAGAAAATCATGTGCAGCGATGACGCGGAAGATAGGAAGGAAAAGGTAAAGATCAGAGGAGCGGTCAGCATGAAAATTTTGATAGAAGTAAGCGGGACATGCGCCACCACGACAATGAAAGAGAAACTGAAGATAGTCAGTTAGAAGAGAGAAGTTGATAAGAAGAAATGCTTTTGATTTCACTTTATCTTAATAAATGATATATATAATGAAAGAAAATTGAATAGGTGATAAAGAATTCTTAGTGATTAAAAATTATGAGAAAAGAAAAATGAAATAAACCCCAAGAGGAAATAAAATGGAAAGAGGGGGAGAAGAAGGCATTAAAGAAGGAAAATAGGATGTAGAAGAGGCAAAAAGCAGATGGAACACAAAGAAAAACAAGAAAAGATTGAGTGGTGTACCTAATGAAAGGAATGACTGGGAATGTCCTAAAGGCACTAACCCCGGACAGATGCCGGCTTTCCTCGGTGGTACAGACTAGTATGAACCACTCGGCCAGGAAGAGAAGGAAGAGGAGGAGGAGGAGGAGGAGAAGGAGGAGAGAGAGGGAGCCCAGCTGGCTGCTGTGTGTGTGGGACATGTCTTTGGTGTCTTGCATGGACTTAGATCTCAGAGAAGAAAAAAAAAAGAACTCGAGATGAAGGTGAATTTTAAGTTCTTGTCCGTTTCTGTGGGCATGGCGAGGCAAGACTGTCTGAACTTTAAGGTGTTGAGGTGACAACGGTGATTTGTGCTGTGACTGCCTCCAGAGAAGCTACCTCTCATCCAGACAGCCTTGGATGGCGGCGGTAAAGGGCAGTGGTGGGAGTTTGAAAAGAGTGTTGGATAATTAGCTCCAGATTTTGCCATGGTAGAAGGTGCTATCACAAGGTTTGAAATGTGAGGCCCGATACTATGGTGTATTTTACCTCCTCACTGTGGAAGAAGAGGCGGTGATGTACGATTGGACTTAAAAGTAAGATCTATGCTTTGAATACGGAAGTTGGAGGGTAGTGCCAGATTAGAATGAAGCTAGAAAGAAGGGTATTTAACTGGAGAAATGAAAAATGTGACCAGATTGCAAGGAGGAAAAATAAGATTGGGAAATTAAGAATAAGGTTTGGAATTAGAATAAGTGTCACTAGAAAAAAATGGGAACGAAAAAAATCTTTCCACCGAGATTGGAAATTATAAATAGGGTGACGAGATTAGGATGATGAAAGGTTGGACAAAAAAAGTAGGATTTAAATCTGGAATAACGTAATTAGAGACCGATACCAAAAGGTGAATATAGAAGGGTGTATATTTATAATCTCGACTGGAAGAAAGAGTTGTTGATATGAAGTAGTGATTTGCAAGAGACTGGGGAGATGGACATAATTATGTGATAGACAACAAAAAGATGGAACAATATGTTAATAAAACTGGACATGTTTATACAAATTCTTAGGTGAGGTTACAACAGATACAGATAAAACAATGATACAATTAGAAACATTGCAAGAAACAATGCATAGAAAAACAAGAGCTAGAACTAAGTCTAGGGAAGGTTGAAGGAAGGGGAGTTCGGACACTGGTCAGGATGGAACAAGAATGGTCTGAATGCAGATTCAATGTCGATTTACGATGCATTACAACTACATCTCTCCCTTGTGTACAATATTCGAGAAATTTGCACTTGCTCAATGCATACGTGTGTATGAAATTCATGAAGATTTTTGTTTTACTGTGGTGTCAGAAATGTAGATTGTGGGGTGAAGGTGGAAGCAAGATAAATCGGCTCAACATCATCGATATTGTTTGCACCTTCCCTTCTTACAACACAACGAGTTAGCAGCAACACCATTGAGGCAGTCTGTCTGTCAGTGAGTCGATGGATCGTGAAGGGTCGATGAAACATTGGTCGCTTTCCATGAACAGACGAAGACGAGGATGAAATAGAGTGAAGTGTTAATGGTCACTCGCCGACTCTTAACTACTTACTCTTTCAAGAAGACAAGACAGCTCCCTTTAACTCGCTTCGCCTTAAACTCATTTCCACAACTTGCTCGTTCCCCGTCACTCGTATTCTCGCCCGTCTCTCGCCTCTCGCTGTGCCTCCCTCCGCCGGTTAAGAGGCACTCGTGCTTAATGACGCTGCCTCCCTCATACTCCATACATATTTTACTCGTCCTTGGTGAGAACTAATAAGCTTAATTAAGATTTGTCTTCGCTCAAATGGAGTGGGGTGGATTGGGATTAACGATGGCTTTTCTTGTGTTGTCTTCATGTTTTGTTATTAGTTTTTATATTCGTCTCGTCATTTTGTTTTTACTATTTTTATTCATTGTTTTCCTTCTTTTTACCCTTTCATCTCCTCCTCCTCCTCCTCCTCCTCCTCCTCCTCCTCCTCCTCCTCCTCATTTTTGTGTGACCCCAACTACGCACACCTCACAGTTCATAATTTATGGTAGAAAGTTGTCGTACATAATTTAATGCAGTCTGTCACACCCACTCCCTCTTTTAAACACACACACACACACACATTCTCTCATTTAATAATTTATCCGTTCAAACAAATTCCCAGGAAGTTAGTCACTCAGAAAATGGTGCTCGTGCCTAGGAAACCTTCAGGAGTTTCTGTAAATACTAGTGGAGGTGAAAGTATAAGTTATTCGAAGCAGACTTTTTTTTATACACATGCATTTCGGGAATTTTTTAAGAATGTGTTAAAATTTGAGTGTGGCCAGGTATTAAACATAACTGTTTTGCTAGGTATGTATTCTTTATTTCATGTCAATATACTCCACATTAATGTAATGTGTGGCATTTTTAATATTTTTACTCTCTCTCTCTCTCTCTCTCTCTCTCTCTCTCTCTCTCTCTCTCTCTCTCTCTCTCTCTCTCTCTCTCTCTCTCTCTCTCTCTCTCTCTCTCTCTCTCGCTCTTTCTCTCTCTCTCTCTCTCTCTCTCTCTCTCTCTCTCTCTCTCTCTCTCTCTCTCTCTCTCTCTCTCTCTCTCTCTCTCTCTCTCTCTCTCTCTCTCTCTCTCTCTCTCTCTCTCTCTCTCTCTCTCTCTCTCTCTCTCAAAATCGTGAATTATGTACAAGCTAAATGTAATCATTGTCATCATCTTGGCGTGACATTTTGATAGCTGAGAGTGCCTTATTCTTGCAGTTGGAGAAGTATGTTGACATGATGTTTCTACGACATGGAAAGCTGCCTCGCCCAGTCAATGTCTTTGTTCCTTCGTCATAGTCGAAGAAAATGTTCTACTTAAAACAACATGTAGTTTCACCTTGATCTGTATCTTCGGAAAACTTTAGTCAGACGACTAGACAACTTCCACCTTAAATAGATCAATTAGAATGTTCAAAATAGATAATTTAGCCATTTGCAAGCATGAAAAGTAGCAACGAATTAATATGAATGAAATATTCATCACTGAGGAAGAAAATTTTGTATTTCATGATTATAAGTTACACTAAAATATAGTTACAGAAAATACATGTTTATTCAAGCTTATGAAGATAATTTTCGTGTAATAATGCAATGAAATGCGACACTGCGGTGTAATGCAGCGCTGCACACCAATATTGTCTTCCCACGTGTGTCATTCCCGTCACAGCGACTCGCTGCACGAGGAACGCTGTCTGGGAACGAGTCACGTAGCCACCGAGTGACCCACATCCACACGCCATGTAAGGGAAGATGATGGCTTGTGTTGCCTCACATTTCCCCGTAATGCATTTCTGACCCCTACAAAGCACCAACAATATTTAACCATGCCTTTGTCTGAGGGATTCGCCTTGGCAGTGGTCCAGGCGTGACACACCGTGGAGGGGCAGCCAGCCACTGCTTCAGGGAATCCCTCTGAGGCATCACGGCTGAGACGCACCGCCGCCTCATACTTGGATTTCTACGTGGCGCTCCGAGCAGCTTACCGTTAGAGATCCTGCTAATGGTGATTCATCAAAATACAACTAATAGATATTTCGTCAGTTAATATATTGGTCTGAAAAATATGCAAAATAAAATGCCATGGAATGCAAAGGATCTTTACTATTTCCGTTATTTACATCAATATAATGAAGTTTGTAGATCATTTCTCCAAAAGATACGAAGCAATTTGCTTGTATGCAGGAAATAAATCGTATCTAATCTAAATATAGCAAGAAATTAGTGTATACATGAACACATAAAGGCTTTCGTTTGAAAGTCGTAGGTTAAACTTACAATATCACTATTTATCCAAACATCTTTCATATGCAGTGCAATACAATAACAGCAAAAGGAACTCAGTAAAGTCCAGATTTCAACGACTACCCCCTTAGTTCATCCCAGTCCCTTCCTCACATCTCGTCGCCCCCCATGCACAAGCTCCATTTCCCAACTTCCTCCCCTCCTCGAAGTCACCCGCCTGTTAAGAACAACTAAAGGCCACGATCGACTCAGATATCCGCCAGCCAATTGAGTCAGACGAACCGCCGCTCAGCTGAGCCTCGATGTCGCCCGATAGCCGATAACCGAGCGGTGTGTCGCGGCTAATGCTCGCTGACCAATGGCTAGCCTTTCTTTTTTTTCCACCCGTCCCGTTCTGTAAAGTGATTTTGGCTTTTCTCCTCTTGTGCTGAAGGGAAGGGTTGAAGAGAGGGTTTTGTGGTGACGGTGGTGGTGGTGGTGGTAGTGGTAGTGATTGTGGTGATGGAGGTGGTCGTGGTGGTGATGGTTGTGGTTATGTGCTTTCTTTGATCCAGTGCTTTGTTCAACTGTACTTATGGTTTCTTTTTTCCTTTACAGGTAAGACTTTTGTGAAGTGATCCCCGTGCGACTCTAGTACTGACGTATTCAGGTACATATGTGCTTTTTCATTTATTCAGCATTCACTCTATTTTAATAAGATGGTGATGATAATTGATTTTACAATAATGATTATCTGCTCAGACTACAAATAGTTGTGGTAATGTTAATGAGTAGTATTGGTAGGGATAATGGGGATTATAATGATGAGTGTGTGTGTGTGTGTGTGTGTGTGTGTGTGTGTGTGTGTGTGTGTGTGTGTGTGTGAGTGTGTGTGACAAATAGAGTGTGCCCGTTTGTCCATATAGTAAAGTAATACTAGTTAAAATTAACTGTACGTCGTTAATGTGTGTTGAATCACGTGATATATTAGATATTAAGATGGTCACCATAGCCAACATTAAGTAAATATTCCAAACTTAATAATGGGTCACTAGACAGAAAAAAAAAAGTCATTAACATTAAACGTAGGAAAGTTTTGTTAAGACCATACTGTGGTTAAACAAAGAAAAAGAAACACTCACGGTAAATTTATGTTCAAATGTTAAAGAAAAGAATATCTTCCGTAATTAGATTTTAAGTAAACACACTAACTACATCAACGAAACCTATAAACACACACACACACACACACACACACACACACACACACACACACACACACACACACACACACACACACACATGAAAAAAGGCCTGAAAAAGCTGTAACGCCACACTAATCTTCCTTCAGCGCCTCCTTTTTTTCTTTCCTCCTCTTCTATCTCCTCCTCCTCCTCCTCCTCCTCCTCCTCCTCCTCCTCCTTAGCCCTCACACCTCCCAGGCAGCAGAAGGGGAGCGGCAATCATTCTCACGCGCTGCTGAATGGCTAAGAAGCTCAACCATTTCCATTCTCGTCCCAATAATGCCCAGAATATCCCAGAAAACAACCCTTCGTCTCTCTCTCTCTCTCTCTCTCTCTCTCTCTCTCTCTC
>JAHFWG010000089.1:262560-263681 GCA_020233015.1 Callinectes sapidus | reverse complement strand
CTCGCTCGCTCTCTCTCTCCCTCTCTCTCTCTCTCTCTCTCTCTCTCTCTCTCTCTCTCTCTCTCTCTCTCTCTCTCTCTCTCTCTCTCTCTCTCTCTCTCTCTCTCTCTCTGTGTGTGTGTGTGTGTGTGTGTGTGTGTGTGTGTGTTTGTGTGTGTGTGTGTGTGTGTGTGTGTGTGTGTGTCTGTGTGTGTACACACACACGCTCCTCCATCTCTTTAGACCTTGACGCAGGTAACACGATTCAGTAAATCACTTCATAATTACAGGTATTAGAACTAGGGCTAATTAGTTTTAAGTTTCAAAAAGAATTTTGATTATCTCCCCGTTGTAAGTCATCGTGATTTGCTGTTGGTTCTTCTCCTTGTGGGACATTATTACATAAAATCTGTTCTAGCGTAAGATAATTTTTTTTTTTTTAATTCATGTTCTGTTTGCTTTTCAGGTGAGTTGCAGTTTGACTCATGTGTGTGGTGTAGGTGAGTAAGTGCACCTTTTAACATCTGAATTAGGCAGATAATGGAAGAATAATGTTAATTGAAATGAGGAAATGATTGTTAAATACAGGTATAGTTTTACTTACCTGAAGATTATTTACCGGTGTTGTCAAATAACTTTTTGTGGAGGGGAAAATGAAATCTGGTACTTATATGCAGCCGCATGCAAGAACCTGCGGAACTCTTTGGAGGGACTTCATGACCTGGTGCCCACTGCGCGTGTCGTATTTCTTGTGGAAGATTAGCTATTATTTGGCATGAGACGGAACACAGTGACCATATGTGTGTGTTTGTTTGGTGGTGAATAATAGAAGAGTACATATATTTGTGTGTGGGGAAATAAGAAATAAGGGTAGATGGAGGGAGGAAGAAAGATGATGAAAGGAGGAAGGAGGAATACAGGATGGGTAAAGCATTATGGATGTGTGGATGGATTATTTTGCCTCCTATATTTAGTAAGAATACTATTAGGATTGCGCTGAATGGATTTTTTTTTCTATTTTATTATCAAATTTTCTACCTTAACATTTTAGTTCTACTACTACTACTACTACTACTGCTGCTACTACTACTACTACTACTACTACTACTACTACTACTACTACTACTACTACTACTACTACT
>JAHFWG010000089.1:252560-255060 GCA_020233015.1 Callinectes sapidus | reverse complement strand
TTTTTTTTTTTTTTTTAGATTTTTAGATTCGATTTCTATTTTATATTAGTTTTTCTCTCATTTTGTAAATGATACTTCTACCATGTATTTTAATTGAGCTATTGTATTTTTTTTTTCTGAAGATGTAGTCGTAACATTTTGTCTTCCCATATTGCCGTATTATTTTTTCTCTTATGTTTCATTTTTTCCATTTTTTCCATTTCAATATTCACTTGAAATCTTTTTTCTCGTGCATTTCTTTTTTTATATTTTTTGTTCATCAGTAGGTTTACTTTTTCCTTATTTTTTTTTGCTTGTCCTACTCTTTTTTCTACCTTTCTTTAATCAACTCTATTGCGCGGGATATTGAAGACCATATGCATGCAGATGATGAAATATTTAGCCTTCGCCACCAACCAACACCACTACTACCACTACCACCACCACCAATGTTGCCTTTCTTCCTCTCTTGTTTTCCTTTTTCTTTAGTCTTCTTTTTTCGTTCTCTCTCGTCGTATCTTTCATATTCTCTCTCCCTTCTATTTTTCTTCCTTCTCTTTTCACTTTTATTTTCATGTTTTCTTTTCCTTTTGTGACATTTTCTTTCCTACCACTCTTATTTTTTTTTATTTTTCTGCTCTATTTTTCCTTTCTTATCTTGTTATTTTCTTTTTCTGCATCGTTTCTTCTGCTTCTCCCTATTCCTTTTGTCACTTTTCTCTTTTATTGTTTGTCGAACATTCCTTTCCTTCTCTTCCCTCACCTTCTCTAGATTTTCCTTTATTTCTCTCTCTCTCCTGCTAAAATTTCTGCTTTATCGTTCCCCCTCCCCTACTTTGTTGGAATCGCTTCCTGCAAGCAGATCGGTTACCCGAAATAACAGAGGAAAATATGGAGAACAACACGGAGAACAACAAGGGAGACGAGAGTGGTATCTGTCACGCCCCCATAGCATCCGGCGATATGGACGAACGGGAGCAGTAGAAGAAAACGGATACTTGGTACGACAACGACAACAAGAATAGCCAAGCAACGCCCCCGTACACTTCCGTATGAGGATACGGAATAGAGAGGCAACAGTGGGACGACTAATCTACATTCAGACAGCGCCTACGCGAACCCTTAGAATAAGGGCTTGCAGCACCACCCGCTTGTCTTGTCCTCTGGCAGCAGAAGTCCCATCTTGTTCTCTCTTTAACAAAACTTCTACTTCAAGATATAAAGAAGAAGCTATAAGACTTCAAGTTACAGAGAAGAAACAAGAAGCTATAAGACTTAAAGTTACAAAGAAGTAAGAAGACAGAAGAAAGAAGTAAGAAGAAAGAAGAAAGGAGAAAGCAGTAAGAATAAAGAAGAAAGAGGAATAAAGAGATAAAACGAGAAGGAACCAAGATGGCGATGTTGTACTACACTCTGAATGTCGTGAGTAGAGCTTAGAACAAGGCAAGGGGGTTGGTCTCATTTAGTAACTTGAATTAACTTTGTGTGTTTATACAAGTTATGTTATATAGGAATTCCTTTAGTTTAATAGGAAGAGTAATATTTCGTCAGTAGAGAAGGGTATGGTTGGTGGACTGTGACGTGAAGCGAACTTGCCGCGAAGTCGAATACGTAAAGATTTACTCAACATATATTATAGTATAATTTTTTGTAATAAATTTAAAAAGGTAGTAAGAGTTTCATACACCAAGTGTGTGTGTGTGTGTGTATATATATATATATATATATATATATATATATATATATATATATATATATATATATATATATATATATATATATATCCACCTAGAATCACTCCTTAAAAGAAGAGACCGGAACTATTCCAGATGGAGTCTGATTGTGTCCAAGGACGGATCGCAACACCCTTCACCACCACAACCACTACCACCATCACCGCTGAAACATTAGCGCTGCCGCCGTAGACAAATTGAGAGTTTATTGTAAAAGTTTTAAAATCGCATTTGTGATTTGTTTCGGCAAGACAGACAAGGAGAATGAAGTCAAGAAGTAAGGAAGATGCTTGCCCCAGCGCTCCGTGTAGTTGTAGTAGTAGTGGTGGTGGTAGTAGTAGTAGTAGTAGTAGTAGTAGTAGTAGTAGCAGCAGCAGTTCTGATGAAAAAAAAAAATATTGAGTTGTTTATATTAGCATAAGGAAATGATTATTGAAAAAAAGGCTTTTTTTATTCTTTTTTGATATTTTCATACACGAAAATATTTTTTTTAGGAATATGTTCATTCTTCACTTCGTCTCTTTCTGTCTTTGTGTGTGTGTGTGTGTGTTTGTGTGTGTGTGTGTGTGTGTGTGTGTGTGTGTGTGTGTGTGTGTGTGTTTGTGTGTGTGTGTGTGTGTGTGTGTGTTTGTGTATCCTCTTTTCCATGTCTTGTGTGCTTCTCTCCTTCTGCTCCATCTTCTTCTCCTCCCTTCTCCCTCTCTTCGATCTCCTTCTTCCTCTCCATCTCCTTTCTCCTCCTCCATCTCCTCTTGCTCCTCCTCTTCCTCCTCCTCCTCCTCTTCCTC
>JAHFWG010000089.1:239443-249568 GCA_020233015.1 Callinectes sapidus | reverse complement strand
TCTCTCTCTCTCTCTCTCTCTCTCTCTCTCTCTCTCTCTCTCTCTCTCTCTCTCTCTCTCTCTCTCTCTCTCTCTCTCTCTCTCTCTCAATAAACTCTTGTGAAGTCCTTCCATCTTTTCTTTGTCCTGCCTCGTTTTCTTCCATCCACTTCCATAACTATATTTCTCCTGCAGATCTACTGTTCATCCGATTTTTTTTTCTCTATAGATGCAAATGCAAATATTGACAACATTACTATGAATACATCACAAGAAAAGGGAAAATACACCATTTTTTTTTTCTTATTTACGAAGCTCATTGTCACACAGAAACAAGAAAACCCACACAAGGATAAAGTCGAATGTTCAGCACGTACACAGAGATACATGCAAGACACAAGAGGTAGGTTCTGCCATATCCCTGGTACTGGAAGAGTCGTGTCCATCAATCATGTCCCTCTAGTTGACACGCGTAGGTCACACTCCCGGCAGGTGAAACAAGGGAGGTGCTTATCTGGAAGGAACTAACTGCATGAAAATGTGGCATTGCAAATGGAAATAAAACGAAAAAAATCTGATGTTGAATTAGATAAATTTTAATCAAAAGAAACATTGAAAGAAATGAAATTGATAAACTCTTTATATAGAAATAAATGGATATAATTAAATAGAAATAAATGAATATAAATAAATGTTGGATGAGAAAGAATTAGTTATATGTGAAGACACGTAATAAATATATGAATAAGACCAACCAATAAAGAAACGGTGAAAATAATTGCACGAGTTAGATTAGTAACTGAAATAAAAGGCAGAGACAGTATTTTCGTGTAATAATATGTAACCAATACGAAAATGAGAATAAACTAACAAGCTGCAGTAGAAACAGAAGTGAAAGTAGGACAAAGTGGCTTAAGAGGAGTTAAGTGGTGGTTGGAAGATGAAAGAAGATTAATAGAAGGAAACAGAACTAGAAAAGAAAATGAAAACAAACTAAATAAAACCAACTAAGAAATAAATAAAGTAAAAAGAAACAAGTAAAAGCAAGAACAGGTAAATGTACAACTAGAGATGAGAAGAAAAAACATTACACCTCAAAAAATTCAGTGAAAGGAGAACAATAGGGAATGAAAATGGAACAAAGTGGATGAAAGGAGAAGAAAAAATGAAAACAAAAATTATGAAGTCCCATCCACTCACTCCCTTGAAGTCCTTCCGTCGCCTCCACCTCCAGCTTCCACCTTCCACCTCTTTTTTTCCTTCCCTTAGCCTGCCGCCTTTTTCTTTGCCGCCCTAACTAAGGCTTTTTCTGTACTCCCTTAGGCTTCGCTCTCCCTTCAAAGGCTGCCTACTTGTGGCCCCAAGGTTTCTATCTTATTCTCCCTCTCTCTCTCTCTCTCTCTCTCTCTCTCTCTCTCTCTCTCTCTCTCTCTCTCTCTCTCTCTCTCTCTCTCTCTCTCTCTCTCTCTCTCTCTCTCTCTGGAACCATTACTTCCAAGACCAGTATTCTGTAACGCTTCTGTTCTTTTCCCATGACTTATTTTCAAAGCTTACAAAGATAATTAGTCATTTCCTTATATTTTTTTTTTTCTGGTAAAGATGTACGATATATACGCTTATTAAAGAAAAGTACCCTTGATAACCCTCAGTAACCTACTCTTCAGCCTTGTTATAATATTGGAGATAAAACAGGGAATTGCTTAATATTTTGGCCCTACGACTAAGATGATAAACGTTCGAGTCTGTCTTGTCCTATTCACTGCCAGATAAATTATTTTCCTCTAACCATATACAATTTTTTTCTGGCATATTTTTGTGGTACAGTCTTTGAATTGAATAGTCCTGAAGTGTAGAAAATATGAAATAGATAGTCCCTTTTTTCTTTTTCTTCATTTGCTTCTATGTAGATTATATAGTAGCATGAATGTGAAAACAAATAATTACGATATTAAACCATAGTAAAAAGAGAGAGAGAAAAGATTAAAAAAAGACGAATCTTAAAAGGTAAAACAGCTAGCAGAGTTGAGGAAGTTAAGATTCTAACCAGACTCTAGAGAACGTGTGGCAGAACAATGTAAGACCAGGAAAGGGTAAGCCAAGGTAATATATACTGAACTTGGGCGCTGATAAGGGAGGCGTGGCAGGGTGAGGTAGGAGCAGTGGGAGTGATTTAAGGATAGTGTGAATGGAATATGGGAGATCAGTACTATGGTAGAGTATAAGGGAGAGAGAGGAGGATGTAAGGTAAGATTTAGGGCATAGTAGATGTAATGAATATTTAGGTAGGGTGAGTAAAGGGAGGAGAGAAAGAGCATAGTAGTGATAGTCTGGGAGGCAATGCAAAAAATAGGGTAGGTAAATGAGGAAGAAAAGCTGCTATAGAGTGAGAATAATAGAAAAGAGAGGGGTGGGTAAAAGGGAAAGAATAGTGAAGTGGTGTGGAAATATTGGTAAAGCGTGAGACTAAATAAAAAGGGAGAAACATTATATGAAGCGAGTAGAATGCAAAAAAGATAAAGGAAATAATGTTGAGTGAGAGTAAGCAAGGTGGAATAGAGAAAATATCCCCAAAGAGATAAGCAAAACAAGGAAATGAAACGTTGGAATAAACTAGGGAAAAATGGAAAGATTAAGAAACGGTAAACACAGCTCAAAGAAGTTATAGCAAAGCACAAGTTTACTTTTATTTTCTTCGTTGTGTTGTTAAGATAAGAATCACCATTATTGTTGACAGTATTTACAATAATGATAATGATGATGATGATAATAATAAAAATAAATAAATAAATAAATAAATAATAATAATAATAATAATAATAATAATAATAATAATAATAATAATAATAATAATAATAATAATTAAAAAAAAAATAATAATAATAAATATTTAAAGCGGTAAATCTATACAACCAGAAAATAGATGTGAAAAAAAGATACATATTGATTATCTAAACCACAGAAGGATATAAAATGATACAAAATTCATTCTCAAAATAAATAAATAATGATAAAAGCAACATACAAAAGATAAAGACTGATTATTTTCCAAGCAAACAACGGGTGAAGGGGAAGAAGTGAGAGAACGTAGGAAGGAAGAAAGAAAGGAAGGAAGGAAAAGAAAAGAGGGAGGAGAGGGAGGGGAGTAGGACGGAAGGGTCAGGATTATGAGAGTCTATTTTGGTTGTGCAGGGCTGCTGATTCCCGCTTTTATCTACACAGTCATTATTATATTTATTTACCTATTGATCTATTTACTTATCTATCTCTCTATCTACTTATGTATCTATCTGCCTGCCTATTTGTTGGTGCATTATCTCATTTATACATTTATTTAAACATCTATTCACGTATTTTTATTCATTAGGTTATTTCATAAGCTTAGTTAGTTACTTTAGTTTGCATCAAAAACTATATTTATTTCTGTAACTGGACATCGTTTCTCTTTTCGCCTTAATACAATTCTATTCTGAGTTTCCGTTTAATTCTACTCTCTCTCTCTCTCTCTCTCTCTCTCTCTCTCTCTCTCTCTCTCTCTCTCTCTCTCTCTCTCTCTCTCTCTCTCTCTCTCTCTCTCGTTCGCTTCGCAGCCTTCAGAAAATTTCGTAATGTACAAAGTTTGAGATTCGAGTGACTTTGAGGTGGCGGGACTAAGAGGAAAAAATATATAAAAAAGTGGGAAAGATAGGAGACAGAAAAAAAACCCTAAAAAAAAGATAGTCAGACAGATAGATTCAGAAGATAGACAAATTGATGAATAAACAGACAATACAATAGGCGAGAGGCGTTAATGACAACTCAAATGAAGAGCCCTAAGAGAAGCAGAAGGAAGTGAAGAAGAGAAGGAAAGGGAAGCAAAGAGGGAAAATTAACTTTAATCAAACAAAGGGAAGTAAATGGAGAGAAAACAACGTAGAGAGAGAGAGAGAGAGAGAGAGAGAGAGAGAGATAGAGAGAGAGAGAGAGAGAGAGAGAGAGAGAGAGATTGACAAACGGTGAACACAAGATAGAGTCAAGATGTAGATATATATTAAAAGAAATCTATGGAGAGAATACGAAATGAAATGAAGAACAGACGATGAAGGGAAAGAAAGAGGAGGTGAGACGCAAGGAAAGAGGAAAAAGGAAAAGAAGGAAGGATAAAGTAGACACGTGAAGAGGAAAGTTATAAGAGGGAAGAGAGGAAGGAAGGTTGGACGAAGTGAAATAGTGGAATGGAAGACTATAAACGCATGTGGATGAGGATAAGGAGGTGGAAAGAAATATAGAAAAGAAGGGGAAAGAGGAGGAGATAGTGATGGAGGAGGAGAAAGTAGTGGTGGAGGAGAAAGAGAGAGTGGAGGAAGAGGAAGAGCAGAAGGAGGAGGAACAGGAGGAGGCGGGGGAGTAGGAGGAAGAGGAGGAGGAGGGGGAGGAGGAGAAGGAGGAGACTAACGATCAAAAAGGAACAACTAGGGACGTTTTTACCACCTCGACTTCGTCTTTGTTCTCCTCCTCCTCCTCGTCCTCCTCTTCTTCCTCCTCCCCCCTCCTCCTCTTATTTTTCCCCTTGTCTTGTTTTGTCGCTGTGATAGTAGTAGTAGTAGTAGTAGTAGTAGTAGTAGTAGTAGTAGTAGTAGTAGTAGTAGTAGTAGTAGGAGCAGCAGCAGCAGTAGTAGTAGTAGTTGTTGTTGTTGTTGCTTCTGCTGTTGTTGTTGTTATTGTTGTTGTTCTTCTTGTTGCTGTAAAATTTAAGCATTATTGTTATATTTATCCTTTATTTTTTCCTTGTTATGTCTCCCTCTCCTCCTCCTTCCCTTGCTCTTGCTCTTCTTCCCATGGCATATCCATCTTCAGTATTAATCCTAATGACTCATCAGACCACATAAAACATTAGAATAACCTCGAGGCACTAATCCTTTATGGAAATACTCCTTCCTCCCACACACACGCACACACACACACACACATACACGTTTGTTTATTTGGGCTCATTCTCTATTCATAAACTTTTCTTGTTGTGTCTTTCATCTGGAAAAATATTTATGTTCGCCTTGTTGGTGGTGATGGTGGTAGTGGTAATGACTGTGGTTGTTTTGGACTTTTTGTTCTTGTTCTTGTTGTTATTCTTTTTGTTCCTGTTCTTGGTCTTGATCTCCTAAGTTTTGTCGTCACATTTCGTTATTTGTTCTGCTAAAATTTCCTTCTTAATCTTTCCTTTTTTTTGTCGTTTCGCATAACCCTAATTTTTTCTTAGTCAATAGCGCATTACAAAGTCCTTTATTGCATAGCCCTGTGTCTGTGTCTCTTTCACCACCAACATGTCTATCTAGTAATCTATCCGTCTATTTATCAATCTGTCTATCTCTCCTTACATCATATCACTCCTTCACTCGTTACTACATCTCCTTTTCTCCCAAAACTACCTTAGTCTCTCTTTAACCTCATTTCCTTCATTATTACTCCCACATATTCCCTCACTTACACTATCCTCTCACTTTACAACACTCACGCTCCATCACAACCCTCTCCCCCAACTTCCCTCTCTCTCTTTCTTTATTTCTCTCACTAACACTTTCCATTCCAGTCGCCTTACGGAAAAGTGTCTCTTCTCCTCATTCCTCTTTCCCCGAACCCCTTATCAATGCTCGCCTCCTCCTCCCTCTCCACCTTTTCTTTCCCTTAATGGATGCTTTTATTTTAGAAAGAAGGAAAGGAAAAAAATTAAGAGAAGGAAAGAATGGGTGGAAAAGATTAAGTAAAATGTGACCTCAATTAGAAAAGCTGTATTCCTGTGTGTGTGTGTATGAGAGAGAGAGAGAGAGAGAGGGAGAGAGAGAGAGAGAGAGAGAGAGAGAGAGAGAGAGAGAGAGAGAGAGAGAGAGAGAGAGAGAGAGAGAGAGCTTTTATTCTGCTTTTATTCTGGGCAAGTATTTTTATTTCCATTGTAATTTATGGGCCAGTTACTTAATTTACTTCATTTTCGTATTGTTATATTTTTTTTATTTTACTTTTTACCTATTTTTTCATCCTTTTTTGTCAAGAACTTCAGCAGTAGCTCAGTTTTTTTTTTTTCTTTTTGAGTGTGTGGATTTTGTGACCCTTATTTATTGCTTAATGAGACTTCGTGAAGATTTATTGTTGTGGAGGCTGTGGTGGTGGTGGTGGTGGTGGTGGCAGTGGTGGTGGTGGTGGTGGTGGCGATGGTGGTGGTAATGGTGACAACCGTTGTGGAAAACAAAATTGCATAAACTGAAGTATAAATTTCAGGGAAGAAAAAAAAATGGGAAAGAAGAAAAAAAAAGGACGGTGAGCACAAAGTGTATTACCGCACAGATTTTTTTTCTTCTTGAAAGTAAAAAGTTGTAATTGACTTTTTCTTTACGTGAGGTCGAGTGGTTTGGTCAGAGGAAAGGATACGCATTATTCTTTCCATCCCTTCTTACCTTCTCCTCTCTCTCTCCTTTCCACTGTGCCTTCTTCTCCTTCTGTCCCCTCCTCTTCCCTCCTCTCATCCTCTTTCCTATCCTATTCCTATTTTGTCCCCCCTTTTTTATTTCTCCTTTCTCTCTTTTCTTTCTCTTTTTTTCTTTCTATCTGTCCGTATTAGTCTTTTCCTCTACTTTTCTCCCCTTTCAATATTTTTCGGTTCTCTTTTATTTCTTTCCTCTTTTATTTTTCCTTTCTTTTCTTTTTTTGCATTTTTTCGTCTATTTTCCTTTCTTTTCATATTTCAACTACATTTCAAAGCTACACGCATTTCCTCCTACTTCTTTTCCTTTCGAACTCTCTTGTTTGCACTCTTTTCTACTTTCCTCCCCTTCCCCCTCTCTCCTTTTTCTCCTCTGTCTTCTCATATCCTTGTTTCCCTACGGTTTTTCTCCCTCTCTTCTTTTTATTGTTCTTACTTTTCTTCTTACCCCCTTCTCTTTTTCTTTACTTCCTTACATTTTTTCCTCCTTTCCTTCCTACCTCTCTTCCTCTACCCTGCTTGCCTTATCTCTTTGCTTTTCTTATCCCTTCACTTCCCTTCTCTATCTCCTTCACTTCTTTTACGTCAATGAGAAAAATGGGGAAGGACACCAAATCCTGCTCTCTTACAACCCTACACTTTATAATCACGTCCTTATGTCAATTTATGAAAGACAGGGCGGATAGGGATAGATTGAAATGGAGAGGGAAAGACAGAGAGGTCATAAGCAGGAAGGGATGGTAAAGGACGGGTTTTGGCAATACAGAAGTGTCAAATGAGGACAGGCGGGGGATATTTTTTGAGGAGAAAAAGAAAACGAAAGAAACTGGAAGCAAAATAGGCCAGGAAAGGAAATTTGACTGGACAGGCAGATTGACTGAGGACAGGTGAACAGTTGCTTACAAATGTGTTAGGCAGGAATGAGACAGAAGAGAATGAACGTAAAGAGACAAGGAAGGTAGAAAAAAGACAGGAAATGATGCAATGAGGACACGCGATGAGCTGTTGAATAAAGAAGTAGGAGACAGAGATGAAACGGAACTGAATAGGGATAAAAGAAAGGGAAGAATGTAAAAAAAACAGATAAAAAATGGTTCATGATAAGACAGACAGATGGAATGAGAACGACAGGTGGACAATCGAATGTTTGACAGAAATAGGGTTGAACATAATGGGTGTAGAGGGACACAAATGCACAAAGAGACAGGAGAGGCTGGTGTGTTGCATAGAGGAACGAAGCGGGCGCTGTGTGGAGCGCGAGGGGATGGTGAGAAGCGGCAGAGGGCGAGATGTTACTTAAACTTTAAGTGGAAACGTTGCGCGACTCTCTTGCAGAGGCGGTGTGTGTGGCCCCACTTTGTGCCTTGGTGTGTGTGTGTGTGTGTGTGTGTGTGTGTGAGAGAGAGAGAGAGAGAGAGAGAGAGAGAGAGAGAGAGAGAGAGAGAGAGAGAGAGAGAGAGGTAGATTGATAAGCAGCTTCATGAATGCACTGTTACATGTCCACAATCTCCTCAACCTTGTATAACACGCTGCATACCCATCATCCCCCCACGCCCCCACGCCCTCATACCATCACTGCTTTAGTCTTTCATTGTTCCAACACCTGCACCAGTCGAACAGCACACAGTCAGCAGCTAGCAGAGTCTAATGCTTCCTAATCGCTTCACCAGCAGCAAAACGTGTCGCGCCTTTTTTCGGGCGCGAATTCCCAGGCGGGTCCTGCTGTAGGTGGCGTGCCCGGCGGTCCTTTGTGCCGGAGAGCGGCGCGGCACGCAGCGCGCGGCCCGGGTGTCGCTGGACCAGCGGGGATTCGTGAGTCGGCGGATGACACTTATTGATCAGCAAGGGAGGCGGCGGTGGCGCTGGAGGTGCTGCTGCTGCTGCTGCTGCTACTGCTTTCGGCACCTCTGCTACAGATGTTTTCATATTTTGTTTTGTTTTTGTTTTTTACATCTGGTGTTACAGTTGTTGCCGCTGCTGCTACTCTTGTTGTAGCAGTTGTTGCTAAATTGTTTTTTTTGTTGGTGCCGTTTCTTTTGTTCTCTTTTTCAAAGCCTCTCCTTTTGTTTTGTAACATCCTCGTAGCTTTCTCTCCCATTGCCTTTCCCTCCTGCCTCAAGCTTTACCTATTTCTGCTCTCCACTACCATCACTTCCTCCTCCCCTCCTCCCGCCATTACCTGCTATTAAAGAATAAATAAGCCGCACGGCTCCTTAAGGCCAACTAAGTGCCGATTTCCAACACTAGAGAGTTTCCCTTCTGATATTACTGCTCTATTTAGGATCCTTGAAGGCTATAGGAAGGCCAGCGATTACTTCTTTTCTTATCGCTGGTGCCTCGAGAAACTCCCTCCAACTACTCTGGTAGCGATAAGGTTAGGGTTTGGGGCATAACATTGATAAACAAAATGCCATAGAAATGCAGTAACATATGATTAAAGTATGATGAAATCAAAGAAAATGTAAGTGAAAATACACAAGGCAAGAAAATAACAATTAGATACTTAAATTGATATCTCAAATATATTCTTTTTGCAAAGTTAGTTAGCGGTAATGAATTAATTCTATAAAATAGGAAAGAAAAAAAAACAAAGCTATCAATTTAAATTTCAAAGAGATGTAAGTAAATTTCTAGAACGGAGGAAGTTTACTCAACTATAAAATTTGAAAAAAATAGTCTTAATAACTATGAAAAATTCTAATTGTCGAAATCAAAACGATTTTCAATATAAAAAGAAAATAAAAATAGTGCAAGCATTAAAAAAAGCTTTTTTTTTCACTCACTATGTAGTACTTGAATCTACACTTGTCCTACACCTGCCCAGCGCCATCCCCACCACACCTGCTCCCCCACACCTGCCTGGGTCCGCACTCCTTCCACCGTACTATCGATGGGGCCACTTTGATCTGACCTGAAGAGTCCACTCAGCAGGTGAAGCCCTATCGACTCTAACCTTATTTTTACGGTCCACTGTTACTCGTTTTTTTCACTTGTAGAGGAGAAACTAAAGGAGTATTAAAGGCAACTGAATATCTCTCTCTCTCTCTCTCTCTCTCTCTCTCTCTCTCTCTCTCTCTCTCTCTCTCTCTCTCTCTCTCTCTCTCTCTCTCTCTCTCTCTCTCTCTCTCTCACATCACTGATTTGATATATAAGATGCCCATATTACCCCTCAAAAATCACAGTTTCATTAATTTTCTTGTATGTGTCTGTGCTGGAAGGCTGTTCTCATAATTCATACAAAACCTGGTAGAATCAAGAGCTCTGGGGTTCAGTAGCTGAGGGAATGAAGCATTGGTGATGCCGGCACTACCAACACGGAGGTAATTGCAGTGAGCTTGAAAGGAGCGTTTACTGAAGGGACATCACGTCTCAGGCAGGATAGGAAGAGTACGCCAGTAGTAATTTGCAAGTTTAGTAGGGCAGGAACCCGTGAAGATCGCACGACAAGACAGCAAGTCGACGTACTCTGTCACTGCCACCTGCTGACGATAAGATGCGGAGGAAGGGAGATGGAGAGGAGAGCAGTGTACGTTCTAACTGTGCCTAGTTTCGAGGTGTTGAAATGGAGGAAATGGAAAGGCGGGTGTATACTGTGACGCTACGATGTTTTAAGATGTGCAAAGATGGAGTGAAGAATTCGGTGTAAAGACTAAATTTTTGTTTCTTCTTATGATTAACCTCTTTTTCCTCCTCAACCA
>JAHFWG010000089.1:88759-99013 GCA_020233015.1 Callinectes sapidus | reverse complement strand
CGAGCGAGAGAGAGAGAGAGAGAGAGAGAGAGAGAGAGAGAGAGAGAGAGAGAGAGAGAGAGAGAAACACATAGGAATGCGAACTGAAGGAGAGAATGCTGACAAGAATGGATGGAGGAATATGTGACGAAAGAAAAAGGGTGAATTAAAGGGACGTAGATGAGCGAAGTTGAGGAAAAAAATATACGAGATTAGAGAATGGAGGAGGAAGAGGCAGAGGAGGAGGAAGAGGAGGAAGAAGAGGAAGAGGAGGAAGAGCAGGAAGAGGAAGAGAGAGAGAGTAAAAATCACAAGAGAAAGTGAAATGTTTGGATAATACTAGAGGAAACGTAATATTAACTAATAATATGAAGGAAAACACGCAATGGATGATAAGTAAAAAAAAAAAAAACTTGTAGACTTTTATTCTTTTATATATTTCGTTCATATTAAATTAGTTCGTGTTTTTTTATTTTATTTGTTTTTATTTTGAATATTCTGTAAAATCACGTTCTTTTTATCAGTTAGTAAATTTGTTAATATTTCAGCGGTTGTTTTTTTGGTTTACTGATAGACAGAATAAATAGATAGATGGATGGATAGATTAGTGATTGCATACATAGAAAGATAAGCCTGCAAACGTGATAAAATGAAGAAAGAGGATAGATGAACAGACACTCTCTCTCTCTCTCTCTCTCTCTCTCTCTCTCTCTCTCTCTCTCTCTCTCTCTCTCTCTCTCTCTCTCTCTCTCTCTCTCTCTCTTCTTCTCTTTGCTCCCAACGACTTCATCATCTCTTAAAGTGCTCGCTCGGTCCTGCTTACTTTTTCCAGTCCCCTTCCTTCCTCTCCCTCGCTGCACCTTACTTCTTGAATCATCGCCACGGTTCAGGTAATGAGCTCCAGTTAGTGCACCGTGTTCTAATTATCTGCAGGTGGCTCAGGTGTCCAGGCTGCATGAACCCCATCTATCAGAGGGTACCGGCTGTTTGGGTGCTACATACTGGACCAGAGAGAAGGAGAGGAAGAGGGAAAGGGAGTGAGCTATACTTGTTTGAGAGACTTGTATCATGGACTAGTTTTTGGTGTGTGGAAATGGAAGGGTATGTCACAAGTATATTTTTTATTTATGTTTTATTTATCTATTTTGTTTTACTGAATATCGTTCTGGAGAGAGCTACACTATTACTTATCATTGAATAGGTTTTTGATGTTCTGAATATGGAAGGATTTGCCACACAATATATTTTTTTTTCGTTTTTTATTAGTTTGTTTCACTAGAGATCGTCCTTCATTTCACCTGCTTCCTTTTACATAAACTGATAAAGAGTCGTTCTTGAGATTATACTAACTTTTTGTCCTTACGTTTTATCCAGTTTTTACTATTGTTTTTATCATCATTTTAACCTTCATGTTAGCGTTTTTTTTTATCTTTTCCCTTGGAACTCTTAGAACCTTGAATCGAGTCCACAATCTTCTTTAACCGGGTTTGTTTCTATGCTTATCTCCGCATCTGCACAAATGTTTGCCAGCTGAGGAGACATCGCACCCATTATGAGGGTAAAAAAATGCATATAAAGCTGTTATTTTTTCGTGTGTTTCTAGTTTGAGAGACTTTTAGAGCCGCGTGGTCTCGTTTATTACCTCAGAAAATGTTTTGTGGTGTACATGGCGAGTTAATACAGATTTTTTAATATACAATTTTACTTCAGATATGCTCCAACTGTTCCGTATCATTCTGTTGCATTGTAAGACAGCATTAACCTTGTGACCTTAACTGACGCACCTGGACCTGAAATTTCTGAAGCGATGCACCACTTCCTTACATTTCCTCGCCCATTCCCCTCGGCATAATACTCTTAAGCAGCACCTACGTGGAGATTTATCTGTCTATAAAACCCTGGTCAAGTCATACCTTCCCTCTGCGACTGTCAGGCTTTTAACATTCCACCGATATCAGCGAGTAGTATTCTTTTTTTTCATCCCTATGGTTAATTTTTTCCTTTGACACGACGCATCAGTACCTTCACTCCACCTAAGAGATCTGTTAAGCCAATCCAGTCCTGCCGCCCACTCATTCTGGCCCAGGTGAAGCGAGCACGTCTTGAACGCCCTAATCTTAATGTTGTTTTGATCGCTCTGACGGGAGGGTGAGAGAGAAGAGGAAAAAAAGTCATCCTATCTTTCTTACATTCTCGTCTCCATCTAAGCTTCCCTCTCCACAAACTGTTTTCCTCTATGTAAAAGTTACGCACCTTGAGAACCTTAATCTTTATAATATGTAGATTTTTTTATACAATGTAGGTTTTTTTACGGGAATTTATGGTTTAAAGTAGACCTCCTAATGGGGACCTCCTGTCTGAAAGCCCACCGTTTAGGAACCGTTTCCCCGAGTGGAAGCTCTATCTATCTATCCTCGGACTGTGGCCAGGATTTAAACCCATGCGCTTGAAGACCTGTCATTGTTTGAAAAAGTAAATTCTGCATTTTTCTATTTCTGTTATCTTGAATTCTTGCCGCTGCTTATTTTCTTTCATTTTTTATCTCGCATACTAACGCATTATTTCTACTACTTTGAATATTATGAGGAAAACACAACTTTATCTAACATTCCCTTTGAACACTTTCGTATAAGCTACCTCTAATAATGTTGACAGTCATCACTGGTACTACTTTGATTATTAAGGGGAAGAAACTCCAGTACCTTCCTTTCATTTTTCCCCTTGACTAGTTCCGTATAAGCAGCAAGTAACCATAGTGATATTCATTTAATATTAAGTGACATCTTGGCGATCTATGCTGAATACTGTAATGTTGGGAAGAGACCTTCGTTCATACTTGATGTAGAAAAGTAGGAATGAAAGGAGAAAGAGGATAGAGTCAGCATTCAGTTTGGGAGGAGCATAAGACACATCAAGGACTGTGTTGGCTGTTCCATTTGAGGATTTTTCTATTTGATTCTTTTTTGGGTGAATGGGAATTAAGCGAATATTTCTTTCCCACCATTTTGTGCTCTTGATTGTCTCCCTTCACACGTAAATAAATTCGTATAATGAACAGCTTCAATTAATGGAGTCCTGGGAGGTACATCATCAATCTCTAATCTGGCTAATATGTGTTGGTACATCAGAATTGCAACGGTTCTAAAACGAATATCTTTTTCACTATTTTTATACCCATGACTAACTCCTTCAAACGTTTATGAAAAAAAAGAGGGACAATTTAAGCAGTAGTTTCGGGTAGTGAATTATTGGGAGTATATTGCCCACTTTTGATGACTAATAACATGTAGTGGTATACCTGGAAAATAATAAATAACAAAAAACCAGCTTCATTAATCCAGGTGGGAAGGTCTTAAGATAAGCTTCCTTTACGGTTGACTTAGCGCTCTGAATACCGTGACTTGCGTAAGTAGCCATCATAGAAAGGCTCCGAGAATAACAAGTCCATAAGTATCAAGTGATAATGTATTCTGCTGTCACGAGAGTGCTAATGGTGCGAAGATATGGACGTTGTATAAGTGGGACCAGAAAAAAAAGATAGTAATGATATTCAGTCTATTGAGAGAGGCATTGGTTGTATCTTCATTCACTATAGGATTGATAGAGGAAAAAAAAAGCTTGTACTTTCTATATGGCTGGACGAAAAAGTTGTTGATGGTTATATTAATGTGTGATTAAAATAAAGACGTGTATGATTGAGATAAAATAAATGTTAGTGCTTATATTTACTTTTTCCCAGTAAGTGAAAAAGGTGGTATTCATATTTATTTTATGGATGTAATAGGAAGCTGTTTAGTAATCGCATTTGAAGAAAAGTAAGATAGATACTCCTTGGAAAAGTGATGAAAAAGGGAAACATTAGGTGATGAATAACAAAAATGATAAGAAATATATAGAAAAAAAGGAAACATCTCCAGGAAAACATGAATTACGTGATTGAGAGAGAGAGAGAGAGAGAGAGAGAGAGAGAGAGAGAGAGAGAGAGAGAGAGAGAGAGAGAGAGAGAGAGAGAGAGCAGTTAAAAATAAGATATACAGAAAAAAAACAAAGATGTAAAGTTAGAAAGGAAAAAGTAAACTATAAAACCCTTCCTCTCTTCTTCTCTCAATGTACTATTTCCCAACCCTTGTATTTTTTCCTCCCCTTTCTTTGCCTCCCTATTTTTTCCATGCTCCCCCCTTTTTTCCGTCCCTTTTCCCCCCATCTCCCTGCACTCTTTTCCCTCGCGCCCTCAGCCCAACCACAGGCGTTTATGCAAATTTCCGGATAAGCGAGGCGGCCACTATGAACGCTGCCTACAATACTTGTCTTGGGGGAATGCGAGGATAAATTTTCACTCTGCAACTTGCAACAGAGGGTTAATGGGGTAATTTTCTGTGGAACCTTTAAAAAATATTACATTGCCACGCTCCTTCCTGGTTCCTTTGTCCGGGGAAGCATGGGCGGGGAAGGAGAGAGGAAGCTTCGAAGTGTCTCAAGACCGGGGTTACCTGTAGATTCTTCCTTCGCCTTGCTTTGTATTCACGTTGTCTTTTTGTGTGTATCGCCCGGTGTGTCTTGCTTCCTCTGCTGCGATTATGAGGGTTTCGTCTGAGTTCGCTGGCTTTACTTAACCTCTTCGGGTCTGGGACACATTTTTACCAGGTGTTTGGGTGAGACTAGAGTTACATAAAGAAAATAATAAAGAAATAATGTATCACGGTGAAATACATGGCCAAATGATAAGGGGTGAGGGTTTCGTCTGAGTTCACTTGTTTTACTTAACCTCTTCAGTTCTGGGATACATTTTTACCAGGGGTTTGGGTGTGTCTAGAGTACATAAAGAAAATAATAAAGAAATAATGTATCACGATAAGATACATGGTTAAATGATAAGGGGTGAGGGTTTCGTCTGAGTTCACTTGCTTTACTTAACCTTTTCAGTTTTGGACATATTTTTACCAGGTGTTTGGGTGAGACTAGAGTTACAAAGAGAGAAAAAAGGAATAACGTACCACGATGAAATACCTGGCCAAAGGACAAGAGGTGAGGTGCGCAGCTCGGCCCACAGCTGTTAAAAATTCACGCGTCATTTTCCACACTTATTTTTCCTTTTTCCTCGCCGGTCTAAAGTACTCCAGGGAGACATAAATGCTTTTACCAATATCACAAAACAACCTCCACTTCTTGTGATCCTTCTCCTTGTATATGTTCCATCACTTTAGTTTATGTTGTTGTTTCAAGTGTTTCATTCTTATTATCTTTTGTTTTCTTCTCTTTCTTTTCTTGTCTTTTGTTCATGGCCTTCTCTCATTTTTCTTCTTTCCCTTTAATGTTTTTGGTGTTCCTTCTTCACGTTCATTTGTATAAGTTTCATCATTAGTTTTCCTTTTTGTTCTGTTTTAATGCATCGTTTGTATTATCTTCTCTTTTTTCCTCATTATCTTCTTATCTTTTCTTCATGTCCTTCATTTATTTTACCTTCTCTCTTTTTAATGTTTTTTGATATTCCTTCATCGTGTCTCTTTTCTTTCTTTTTTTCATTATCATAAGAAACTGTTCTTTATCTGGTTTCGATATTGTTGACTTTTGTTCTCCCTTTGCTCTTCTATTACTATTTTCTTAATCAAGTCATAAATTAATCAAAGTATTGCTGGTTTGCTATATTTTACAATAGCTTTCCCTATTTTCTATCACGTCTCTATTCTTTTCATTTTCACAGCCTTACTTCACTTCATTTTTCTCGTCTTACCTCTTTTTTCTCATTTGTTGTTTCCCTTCAATGATTTTTTCGTTTTTTTCCTTTTCTTCTCTTTCCTTCATATGTTTCTTTCCCTCCTCCTCCTCCTCCTCCTTCTCCTCCTGACAAACCTCCACTGTCTGTCTGAGAGGGTGAGAAGTCCCTGAAATGAGATCCATCAGTCAGTCATGTCTTGAAATCCACATATTGCACCTCTCCTCTCAAGGACAATCCCTCTCCTTATAGCTGTCTGCTCTCTCTCTCTCTCTCTCTCTCTCTCTCTCTCTCTCTCGTCTCCTCTATCTCTCTCTCTCTCTCTCTCTCTCTCTCTCTCTCTCTCTCTCTCTCTCTCTCTCTCTCTCTCTCTCTCTCTCTCTCTCTCTCTCTCTCGTTTCCACTTATCTTTTCATGGTTATTATTGTTGTTTTTGTTTGTCTTGTCTTTTAACTAGTTAGATGGTTTCGTCTTTCTTTCCTCTCTTGCTTCCTTCTTTCCTTCATTTCTTTTTTTTCTTCCTTTCTTCTTGCCTTGCCTTTTCTTATCCATTTCTTGCATTCATTAATTTTTCTCTTTTACTCGTACATCATTACTTTTCAACTCTTCCTCCTTACTTCATCCTTCTCCTTATTCTTTAACTCATGCTTCCCTCTGTGTTATTTTTACCACCTCAATTATACTTATTTCTTCTCTCTTATTTTTCCTCTTTTTGTTCCATTTTCTATATTCACCTTTCCTTTCTCATTCCAATATAATTTGATCCTTTCTTCCCTTCCCTTCCCTCCCCTTTCCTTCCTTTCCCTTCCGTTCTCCAGGCATCTTGTCCTTCTTCACACAACACGAGGGTAATATAATCAACCATCAATTAACCACTAATGAACTTCTCAATAATAAGCAAACTAACCTTAATGAATGCCAGGTGACGTGACAATTGTGGCTTTCGCAATGAACTTAGTTACCAGTGGTTGTTGGTTGTTTTTATGTAGGATTTGTTATACATTACTCTTTTGACAGATGAGCATTATAAAATAGTCTCTTGTGGTTTTAACTAATTAATGTCAGAAAATGTTGATGCGAAGTGTGTATGCAAGTAGTATCAACAGTTAACCCCTTCAGTACTAGGACACATTTTTACCACGAGTTTTGGGTATGACTAGATTCTATTGACATTAGAAAGGGTCCATGGAGGTCAGACGATTAATGGCCATAGTCTGCACTATTTCAGTCCTCGCATGAGTTTCTGCAGCTGTATAAAATCAACAAATGATGAGCAGAATTATGAAAATGCGTCCTGGTAGTGAAGGGTTTGAATATTTGCAGTTTGGCTCCTAGTCTTTTCGTATTTATTTCTAGTCTATTGCTTCATATTACGTTTGAAACATTACTAAGCAAATTTCTATAGAGACTAACACTTTATCTGGGAAATCACGAAGAGAATAGAAACCAGATAGTGAAAGGGTTAAATACTTGCAACTTGGCTCCTAGTGTTTTCATATTTATTTCTACTCCCTTGCTGCATATTGCATTTGAAACATTACTACGCACATTTTTACAGGGACTAACACTTTATCTGGCAAATCAAGAAAAGAACAGAAACCAGACAAACGGACTCACAAGCCCTCAAATAGAAAGACACGGAGAGAGACACCGAGAGACAAAGAGAGATCAAAGAGAGATCGAAAAGACAGACAAACAGACCGATAGACATACATACAGACACAGAGAGACAAAGAGAGACAGAGAAAGACAGAGTGCAGAGATGAGTGGAGGAAGGAAAAGTAGGCCAGATGGTGGTGGCCATTTGTTAGATGGATGTTCAATTTCACGAAAGATTTGCTGTGCGCGGCCCGGAAGGTTACTCTGCTGAATCTCTCCAATGTTTGACACATGTGACAGCTTCGGAGGAGAGGGGAAAACTTGCCGTAGTGAGGAGGAGGAGGAGGAGGGGGAGGGGGAGGAGGAGGAGGAAGAGGCGGCGGCGGAGGACAAGATAGAAAGGCAGAAATCTGTGCCCCTTCAGAAGATTTATTTTCTACAAGTGAAGTACAAGGACTGATATTGAAGGGAAGGATGAAGGAGTGCAGTTTAAGGTTTCATTTAATATGTGTTAGAGATGAGAGGCTTCCTATTGGTTGTATTGGAACATGGGATATACAAAATAACAGATGGCTACTTGAAATTGATGGTTTTATCCCCACTTTCTCGCCCTTTACTATCCGGCATATTTCTATTTCATTTCCTTTTATTTCTATTTGTACATCCTTAACATTTTTCAAAGATGTTTTATTCATTTTTTTTCTTTCTTCGTCTTTTTCCTTTCTTTTTCTTTACATTGCCTCTGCCTGATAATTAATTTCTTTATCTTCCTTAAGTTTTCTTAATTTTTGTTATTCAAATCATTCTGCAGAATATCTTTCTCACTCCCTTTCTCTTCTCGCCAATCCTGCTAACTTCTAATCTCAATCCTTATCATCTTATCCACTTATCTCTTCCAGTCTCACTTTTGCCTTATCTTTCTTTTCCCATCCATCTCATCCACTTCATACTTCCTTATAATTTTTCCCTTTCCCACTTATCTTACTCACTCTTTACCTCTTTGACTTACATTTTCTTTCGTTAATCTTTTTCTACTGCCTTCAGTCAAGTAACTTCCCTTTTTACATTTCTTCTCATTCATTCTATGTACTATACTTACATTTCCTTCCATTTCTCTCTTCTTACTGCATTCAGTCGAATCACCTCTCTTTACACCATTCCTTCTCATTCATTCTATCTAGTCGTTACTTCTTTCTTTCTTATCTCTTGCACTTGCATTAATCTCTTCAGTTGAATCACCCTTCTTTTCTCTTCTCATTCATTCTATCCACTCCTTACTTCTTTCTTTCTCGTCTCTGTTCATTTTCCTTCCTCACGTGTTCCAACCTCCCCCACACAATGCCCCCTCGCATGCCTTCCCCACGCCTTCCCCAACCCTCCCCAGCGGCCTCCCAGTATCCTCTCACGTGGGGTCAGAAACAGGGCCAGCAGACAGCTCATTAAGAAGACTCTTGACGACTCCTTCCACCGCGTTAACGAGCACAAGGAAGTGGGAGGCTCCAAGCTGCTTCCGTCTTGCCGCTGTTATTGTGTTGTTAGTATTATTAGGGGTGGTGGTGGTGGTGGTGTTTGTTGCTAGATGGTGCTGGGTGGTTGATGTTATGTGAGGGTTGTTACTGTGTTGCTGGTGTTGTTAGGGGTGGTAGTGGTGGTGTTCTTTTGTTATTTGTTGTGTTGGTGTGGTGGTGGTGTTGGTATTGGTGGTGGTGGTGGTGATGGTGGTGGTATTGGTGGTGGTCTTGTTGTTGTTGTTATTGTTGTTGTTGTTGTTGTTGTTGTTATGGTGGTGGTGGTGGTGGTGGTGGTGTTTCTCGTCTTCTTTATGATTATTGCTAATAACTTCACCGTTTGTTATTGTTATTACCACTATTATTATTATTATTATTATTATTATTATTATTATTATTATTATTATTATTATTATTATTATTATTATTATTATTATTACTATCATCATCATCATCATCATCATCATTATATTTATTGCCAGTGTCGCTGCTGTTAATAGCTTGAATTCGCATATTAAAAGGATTCCTGTTTAATGAGAAACCGGAAGCTTTGATGTTTTAGCTACGTATTATATTATTATTGTTATTATAATGATTATTATTATTATTATTATTATAATTATTATTATTATTATTATTATTATTATTATTATTATTATTATTATTATTATTATTATTATTGTTGTTGTTGTTGTTATTGTTATTGTTATTATTGTTATTATTATCATCATTGTCGTCATTATTATTATTGTTACTCTTTTCTTTATTATTATTATTATTATTGTTATTATCATTGCATTTATGGTGTACGTAAGAGTGACGATAATGGTAATGATAACGTACTGGAAAATAATGAATGGGGTATATGATATTTGCTAATTAACTAATTGAAGTACGAACAGATGTATAATGTATACTCGACAAAATGTGCACAAACTAAATGTGTTATTCATTGCAGAACACGACAACACAGAAGAGCGACAACAGAAAAAGGTAGAGTGAAATTCCAGTTTCCTTTTTTTTCACTGCTACTTTTACTACCATTACTTCTCCTCCTGCTCTTCTTCATTATTATTATTACTATTATTATCACCATTACTGGTATTACCATTATCCATACTATCATCATTATCATTACTATTTTGCATCCATTCCTACTGCTGCACATTTAAGTGTTCTGTACCAAAATAAACACAGATACTGTTTCAAATGTTAATAGTGTACTGAACAGTGAGTGAAATTAGGGGAACGTTTTAGCTTACCGCGGCTGTGATAACAAGGCATTTCATTAAGTAGACTTCAATGGAAATTTTTAAGCATTGCAGTAATTTTTTTTTAATTTACAGTTTTATCAGCATTCATGTGATACAGCGAGCAATGAGAGCCTTATGATAACATTCCTGGTGTGTACATAGACAAACACACACACACACACACACACACACACACACACAC
>JAHFWG010000089.1:59540-68959 GCA_020233015.1 Callinectes sapidus | reverse complement strand
CTCTCTCTCTCTCTCTCTCTCTCTCTCTCTCTCTCTCTCTCTCTCTCTCTCTCTCTCTCTCTCTCTCTCTCTCTCATAGCTAACTTTAAATTTTCAGCACCAAAACATACCTTATGGCTTACGAGTGTGGTGAGGGTGCTGGCTGATGGTTCTAAAAGGCTATTGGGAGGCTGGCACTGGGGCGGAGGTGGCTGGACGTATAGTGGTGGTGTGGCTATAGAATGGCTGGTAACACAGATGCTGTTAGACTGTGCTTCCCTCTCTCTCGCCAACTCTCTTCTGCTAGCATGTCCTACGTTGAGTTTCTAGGAGTGTTGCATTGTTAGCTACGATGAGTGGTGGTGTTGGTGGTGGTGGTGGTGGTGGTGGTGGTGGTGTTTGCTATGGTTCGTCACCGCTGCAAAGGTGTAATGCTTGTCACAGCTTCCTATGTTGTTGTTCTCACGATGTTGTGGTGAGCTGGAATAGTGGATGTCTTATTGAGGGTACAAATTACTATGAAATAAAAGAAATGTTCCCTAATGTGTCCAAGTGACGCATGCTGGGCAAAAAGGACAAAAAACAATAAAAATAAAGCCCACTAATTTGCCAGTTCCCTTACAGTTCCACAGAATTAATTAAAACACAGGGATAAATGTTTTTGAATTTGGTCAGTATTACAGATACTGTTAACAAGTTAGTTGTGACCTTCAGTGCTTACCGCTAAGGATAAAACATTAACGTAAAAAAATGAAAAAAAAATCTCAGGCATTTAAACGAAACACCGAAAGTCCATACATAGCAAACAATGAAAACTATTGAAAAAAAATAACGAAAAAAAACATCATGGGAGGAAAAGAGAAACTCGATCTATGATGAAAGAAAATATAACCTAATTATCGGTCTTACTGCATTAAAAAGTGAAAGAAAATATTTGCCTGCCTACGCGCGCGCACGGCAAGGATAATGAGCGAGGGTGGTCATGTTCACCCTCCACAGCTGCCGCATCCCCTGAGAGACCAATTATATATAATGAACCCGCATCAGGCATCTGGTGTCCTCTTAGGTCACTGCATCACTGGGGAGGTCACGTGTCAATACGGCGTCACACAAACACAGGTCGAGTCAGGTCACACGCAAGGGGTCACCAGTAGCTACAGGACTCGGTATCAAGGCTCCAGTGTTTAGGGTCACTAGAACAATCGTGCGCCATTCGTAATATATTGCCGTATCTTTTCTTTAATAGCCATTTTCTCCCCTATGATATTTCCTCTCCCTCTCGCTCGCACCCATTCAGTCTCGCCCCTTTTTTTTCCCGTCTTCCCTCCTTTCCTCCTTCCTTCCTTCCTTCCTTCCTTCCTTCCCTCCTTCCCTCGCTGCAGCAGGCTCTTGGATTCGCCTCACTGCCACGGACTAATCCTAATTCACCCAACAATTCCGTATACATGATTTGCCACAGAAAATCAGAGCTCCGGCGAACCAAAACCGATCGTCTTGTTCCACTATTTATCGTTCACTCTCCACACGACCCACGAAATAAAAAAAAAAGTCAATTCCCAGCTGGGTGAACATTTTCCCTCCGCCCCCCCCCCCGACTCCCATAATGTCCCGTAAATGTTTATATCTGTCTCCATTTCGTCTTCCTGCCGCGGCCATATCTCGCTTCTGATTTCCATGTAGTCGTCGCTCCCTCCTGAAGAATCACAAGGCTGAACCACAAGCCCCTCAAGAACCGCAGCTTCCCTGGACCAATTTCGGTACTGGCGCCGGGGCCTATAGGAAGCATTTCACTCATGATGGCGCACATTCACCCGCAAATTGCCACCACAGATCTCGCTAGTGAGGGCTGGCAGGTGCTCTGACCTTCGACGGTTCGGGAAAAGTGTGAGTGGAGATCGTCGCTACGAGGGAGACTGAGGGAGGCAACGTACGAGGGGAAATGGAGGGTGTGCGAGAGGCCCTAAAGGAGAGGGGAGAGGAAAGGTGGCCGTTGTTCGTGTGTGTGTGTGTGTGTGTGTGTGTGTGCTCATGGCGTGACTCGTGTTGTCTCTTGGGAGGGAAGGATGGTAGGAGACAGAACTGGAATAAGGGAGGGAGTGAAGGAGAAAGGTATGGAACGAATAAAGGAAGGAGGAAGATACGTATGCAGACAAAGAGATGATGGAAAAAAGTGGAAATATATGAAGTAAATAAGGTGATAAAAAATACTATTACCCCCAACAACGAAAGGACAAAAGATTGATAATGAAAGGAAACTTAAAATAGATGAAGCTATAAGACAATAATAGATGATGAAATAGCTGTACTTTCAAATATACTTTTGAAATATTGTTCCAGTAAAAACTGATATTGCCAACAGATAACTTTGAAAATATGTCAATATGAATAAGAATACAAATGAATAATTAAAACAAACAAATAACGTAAATACAACACTGTTACATTTTATTACAACACTGAATAGATATTTAAATAATAGAAAAATATTGTTTGAACAGAATTAAGACAAAAATGTGTAAGATAATAACAATTTGTCCTTCAATAGAAAAAAACAAAATAAAACAAAACATTGCGCTATCTGGAAAAAATAAAATAAAATAAACAAGTGTAAAGAAATATAAATGTACAAAAATTAAATGGAAAAATAATTAGCTCATCTGAATAAAAGGACAATGATGAAAAAAACAGAACAAGTAAGCCAAAAAAAAAAAGAGATTAATCAAGAGCATAATTGGCTACAACAAAGGCCAGTTCGAGATAAATCACCGTAACAAGATAAAATGTGCGACAAACTCAATTATAACATGGCTTTAAAAAAAAAACTAAACTAAAACTCACCGATATGGATAATTGGTGTAATTGACGATTCCTGTGAGTGTTTTAGTGGTAGGTGGATCAAGGTACTCGTTCCACCTCGTTAGCCGCGTTAGATCAGTCATTGGACCAGTGATTCATCTCTTTATCCTCGTCCAGTAGTTGTTGTGCTGTTAACGTGGGGATTTAGCACTAATAGTGATAAATGCATAATTTTCTCATGGTTTATTTGTGGCTTATGTGTAGATTTTAGGGTATAAGTTAAAAGGTTGCTTTTTGAGGCTTAAATTCCATGATTTTAACCGGTATGGCATGTAATTTATTTTGCTGTATGTAAATTTTAAGGTATACGTAGTTTCTTCATATGAGGCTTAAAAATTTTTCATGAAGTAATTATCACTTTTGTGTAAATAACTTGACATCATTTACCGGAAGGTTTCAAGACATTTGTTGTTATCTTTCTGCTAATTCTTTTGACACTGATAAATCAATGGACTTTTCCTCTATATAGATATCTATATATAGTTTTTTAGATTTTTAAAAGTTTAAATATAACCACATTAATCATCAAATACCTGAGAATTTTCCTTTATGTATGAAATTGTTGGCAGGTGAGGGGTGTTTGAAGTCTATTGTGTCGTGATTCTAATATAAAATCATGTAATGTATTGTGCGATACATCAACTTCAAAATACCTATCCGTTATCAGGGATGAGTGGAACCCTCTAGCAAGCACCTATTTATATGACATTCAATATGTGAAATGGTCTTGGGAGCGATTGCGCTATTCGTGTCTTGTTCACTAGGAGGAATTACTAGTAAGATTTCCAATTATTGCGAAACGCTTTGAACTCACCTCGTCTTCATCTGCAGCCCAGGGGATCAATTCTAACCAGTGAACGCAACAAGTATTTCTATAACAGTTTCTAATACTGACTGTTCCAGAATAAGATCAGGTCAGTGACACACTCCAAGGTTCAATGGATTTTCTTACTTACAAAATACTTCAAATAAACGGCATGTAAATGTAATGCCATTCATCATCCTGCCATTCATTCATCTTTTTGTGTTTTTAGATGTAATCAGAGAGAGAGAGAGAGAGAGAGAGAGAGAGAGAGAGAGAGAGAGAGAGAGAGAGAGAGAGAGAGAGAGAGAGAGAGAGAGAATAATAGTTCGTGCATCTTAAAGCTAACTATGAATCTTCAAGTCTCCATAATAAAAGGAAGGTAAAATCGTGTGATGTCTCCGTGATCCGCCTTTCCATGTCAGAAACTTTAATAATTGGCTGTAGAGTTAGCCAAGTATTATAATCCTAAGTCGAGCGGAGGATTTTTTTCCCCCTTCTTCTTTCTCCACTTCTCCTTTTTTTGTGAAGATTTTATCCGAGAAGAAAAATGTTAGTTCAATTATCAGCGAGTGAGGAAAGAAAACGGAGAGTAATCCAAGTTAGTGTGAAGTAATTCCCTCATTCGACCGGAGCAGATTTCGTTTTCTAATGGAGTGAGTGAATTTCTTTCTCTTTCTCACGTTCTCTCTCTCTCTCTCTCTCTCTCTCTCTCTCTCTCTCTCTCTCTCTCTCTCTCTCTCTCTCTCTGTCTGTCTGTCTTTCACCTTTTCTTCTGCTTGACGTTAAGCTTTAAATTTCATTATTTTGTGGATAATTCGTCACTTTTATGTTTTTCTTTCTGACTGGCAGTTTCATTTTCCTCTTGACTGGTGGATTTTCAAAGATTTCTTTCTGGGGGAAACTTAACATTTTTTTCTTACTTTTATAACTTATCGACTTATCTAAGACACCAAATTTCTTATAATAAAAGCAATGAAGGTAATGAAGAGCTACCTTTTTAGTACATATTTCACTCTTTAACAGCCACTTCGTGCATCTTAGACACCATTATTTGTTCTTCTACAGCCACGTGTAATAGTTGAAATGGGAAGAAATTGTAAAATATATTCTTTATTATTATTATTATTATTTTTTTTTTTTTTTTTTTGTATATCTTGTAAAAACTTCATGCATTGATTCTGGTTCTGGTAACTGTTCATATCGCAGTGAAGGACTTAATACTAGACTCTTCTGTATTAAAGTGAAATGCATGTAATCAAAAGTTTAGCAAAATTTGAATAGAAAATTGTATTGGTGATGTTTTTTGTGTTTAGTGTTCCGAAGTTTTTATATTGCCACCAATCTCTCTCTCTCTCTCTCTCTCTCTCTCTCTCTCTCTCTCTCTCTCTCTCTCTCTCTCTCTCTCTCTCTCTCTCTCCCTCTCTCTCTCTCTTTCTCATCAGAAACCACAACAGAATACAAATTTTGTACATCTCCACAATAGCACAAATTAATACACTCCCTGTTATCTAGAATTACCCACAAGACAATAACACTGATGTAGAACAAAACCCCAACAAGAACAACTGAACCAGAAGCAAACAGGAAGAAGAACAATACCAGTGCAAACACGACCGTAAAAACTAACGTTACAACAAAGCCATTCTCTGTAACAAGCACCACCACTAACATCACCACCACTACTACTACTACCACCACCACCACCACTTCCACTGCCAACTTTAACACAATCTCAGCTCCGGACCATGAACATAAAACCGCTGGAACCATTAATACAAGCAATTATCTAAAAGGCTTCATCTGCAAGTTATTCCAGAGATAATTAATTGCCACAAAGAACGAGATAGTGGCTTAGGTTATTGATTTTCTCTTCCTTCTCTTCCTCCTCCTCCTGCACGTCTCATACTAATCCTCCTCCTCCTTCTGCTGCTTTTCCTCGTTTTTCTGTCAGTTTATCAGTAAATCACTCCGATATTCACCAAAGAAGATCTGGGGATGGACGTTTCCAGCATCCCTTGGCCTTGGACGTTATTGAGTTCCCGGATGATTGTAAAACCTGTGTCGTGGGAAAGAAGTCTGATCAACCTGCCTGACCACTTGCATCCTGCTTCATCCTGCTCTTTTTGCGTGTTTATCTTTGGTTCTCGTGTATGAAGTACGTATTGTTCTTATAGATTGGCAATTAACCTCTTCATTACTGGGATGCATTTTTTTCATTCATTCTGCTTACTATTTGTAGATTTTATACAGCTTTAGAAACTGATGTGGGGATGACAATAGTGCAGAGTGTAGTCATTAACCTTCTGATCTCCATATATTCTTCCGAAGGTCTGTAAGTCGTCTAGTCGCACACAAAACTCATGGTAAAAATGTTTCCGAGAACTGAGGGAGTTATTGTGGAGGTGGTTTGCAGTTAAATTAGACATAACTTACGAGAATTTGAAGAAAGGGATGGGTGGCATAGTTATATTAGGGTAGAATAAGTTATGGATTAGTATAAAGCAGACAAAGAGCTGAGGAATATGAAGAAAGGAGTGAATTAATAGTTTTGCTTAATGGATTGCAAGAAGATATTAATTGTAGGATAGAAAGAAAACTATATTGAAAAGTTTTGCTTATGTGACTTAGAACAGAAGGTCAGCTGATTTTTCTTTCCTCTTCTTCTTCTTCTTCTTCTTTTTTTTTTTTACATAAGAAGAGGAAGCTGGCCAAGGGCAACACAAGGCAATAAAAGAAAAAACCTGCCAATTTGCCAGCCTCCTTACAGAACAAAAAAAGTTAGCCAAAGGGTAGGGATAAATGTCTTGAAACCTTCCACTTAGTCAGACATAAGAAGTTGGGAGTACAGAAGCAGATAGAGAGTTCCAGAGTTTACCAGAGTTTACTAGAGTTGAATTCAGAATGTTGAAAGAGCTCTTTGTCTTGTACTGAAAACATAGAGACTGATAAAATGGTGTGAGTGTCTGATTTTATAGAGTCATTCTCATTCTTTATAGCTTCAGTGATAGATTTCATTACACAGTTATGGATGTGGTGGTTGTAATGGTGATGATGGTCGTGGTGGTGGTGGTGGTGGTGGTGGTGATGGTGCTGGTGGCCTGACTTTGTTATTATATGGAGGCTCAAAATCGGGTACACACCAGCCAATACCTGCTTGGCCAGAGGGAATGATTAACTTGCATGAACAAACAGGTCCTTTTGCTCACGGGAAGATGAGAAGAGGCGATGGTGATTATGTTGTTGCTGTTGTTGATGTTGTTGGTTGTGGTAATGGTGGTGGTGGTGGTGGTAGTGGTGGTGGTGGTGTTGGTGGTGGTGGTGGTGATAAGAATACTGTTATGAATATTAGATTTTTCATTATCTTTAACATACATTGTGGATAGGGAAGTAACATCAGCTTTCTTATGATCATCTTTTTTTCTTTACCGTTATCGTCATTTTCGTTATCTTCATCTTCATTATCGCTATTATCATCATTCTCATCATTGTTCTCAATCATACATTCACCATCCATCTCTTTGTGTGTCCCATTTTCCCCTTCATCCATCTTGCTATTCACCTCATTTCATTCTTTACATATTCTTCCTTTCCATTTCCTTTCGTCATCTTCCAGATCGTCGTATTTTATCTCCATCTTCTCCATCTTTGTATTTCTTGCCTACCCGTTCACATTCTCATCATTTACCTTATACCATCTTCTCCATCTCTTTTCTTTTCGTCATACTCCTCCTCATCTTCTATCTCCGTCTTCTCTTCTCCTCCTCCACCCCCTGTAATCAATATAGCTTCCGTATTTATCTTCAGGGAGCGGATCATAAATACCAGGATGGGCCAGATGATCTTGTAAAAACTACAGCCCTAAGTAATTCAGAGGCAGCGGCCCTTGGTAGCCTCGCAGGGCCCCGTGAAACCCTCTGAAGTCCTCGTCTCCTCCCTCACTCACCCTCCTCTCGTAAAGGGATTCATTAACGTACCTCCGATCATTATTTTTGTCTCAAGTATGATGTGATGGTTGGTTCTCCGGCTCAGATTTGCGATGGTTATGTTCCGTCGTGTGTGTGTGTGTGTGTGTGTGTGTGTGTGTGTGTGTGTGTGTGTGTGTGTGTGTGTGTGTGTGTGTGTGCGTGCGTGTGCGGGCGCGCTTTAGTTATTTGAGTTTTTCTTCTTCGTCTTCTTTCGCTTAGTTGTTCTTATTTGTATTTTTTTTGTATTTTTGTTACTGTTTTTACTCCTCTTGGTCTTGTTCTCGATTTTTGTTCTCTCTCCATGTTTTTTTTTCTTTATTTGTTCTTGATTTTACTGCTTATACTCTGGTTGCTCTTATTCATGCTGTTATTACTGCTACTGTTGCTGATATTCAACTTAACGTTTAATTAACCTTTGCAACTTAAAAATAAGGAAACCATCACTCATCTACACACGTTTGTTGCAACGTTTCATTACAGAGTTATATTGAGTCTTCCATTCGAAGCCTTAGAATCCCTTTATGAGCCTCACTGACATATTCTTGTACCTTCCTTCCTGGTTCTTAATTGCGTCTCAGTAATTAGCACGATGAAGATAATAAGTGACCCAGTTTCTGAAGCAGCAAATCGAGACCGCACCCAAATCAAGGCAATTTTGTTCGAGGCCAGTGAACCAAGTGCAGGATTCAACGATACTTTCAAAGCCCATTGAGATGATTGGCCAAGTCTCTCAGAACTGCTGCTTATATTAATGTAGAGCTTTCGTTGATTTGTCAATAGAACTTCAAAACACTCTTGGGCACCTGTCTAGCTTCAACTAGAGGCTTTGAAAACTAGTAAAGGTGCGGCGCAGGAGTGATTGAGAATATGGTCCCAAGAGGCGTGCTGGGATCGTTCACGGCCTAGGGGGAGCGTCCTGGCCGCCGCGTGCTGCTATAAAAGACAAAATTGAAGCATAACTCTCCCATAACGGCGAGCACCAGGTGTCGCCGTGTGATAAATTCCTCCATTAATTTGCCACACTTAGTCGGCACGAATTGCGCTTCTGTGCCCTTTTTTTCCACCTTTTGTCGGCGACGATTTATCCGGCCGTGCGTCTGCCGTCTGATGGGTGAGTGTCTGTCGCCTTTGTGGGGTTTTATATTCAGGTCTTCATTTCCGTGTTGATTTGTGATTCTTTCCAAGGGGTTCCTCGGCGCCTCGTATGGCACTCCTACGCTTTCAGTTTAAGATAAAGCACACCTTTTGATGCGGGTGTTGGGGCATTTTATATCGAATCTTTGTGTCGTTGTTGAATGGTACATTTTTCAACTTTGGTACGTCTTGCATAAGGCTTTCACACATTGAGACTTAGAGAAATCGCTCCTCTTTTTTTTCCACGAATAGTGTGAAGATGTTTGATTAACAATATTGTTTTATCATATTGCAAAGCTGTTGTTATAGAATGTATTATCACGTACTTCAGTATCATACCTAGAACATTCAAAATAGCATTATGTTTAACACTGTATCAATCTCTCCGTACAAGGTTTATCTCTTCCACTCGACGACGTCCGTACAAACAGAGGTAGAAATGAAGCACAGTTGGCTCTACAGTCACTTGAACGGTAACGGCAGTGACGTCAATGCTGAACGGAGTAGAGAAACGGAGTCTTCGAAAACGGTCTACTGTGAACTGGGCCTTAGACTGAGCCATGAATATTGGATTCTCTTAAATTTCAAGTACAGGTCTTTAGAGGGAATCCTACACCACATTGAAAGTCATGCGTGCCCGCCCTTCAGTGCTCGTTGTGATCATGAAAGCAACGAAATGG
>JAHFWG010000089.1:54540-57040 GCA_020233015.1 Callinectes sapidus | reverse complement strand
TATTTTTTGGCCTAACTTATCTACATTTTTTCTTTTATCATTATTATGATTATCCATATTTTCTTTTATTTTTCCATTTTATCAGTTTATCTCTCTTCTCGACTCCCCTCTTTATGTGTTTTCTCCATTTTTTTGTTTATTTTCGTTCCCCTTTTGTTTGCTGAAAGGAGAGGGAAGGAAGAAATAGGAATATGGAGAATAGAAGGGGAAGAATAGAAGGCAACAAGGAAAAGAAAAGAAAGGAGAGAAAAATGCAAGCAGGAAAGAAGGAACACTAGTAAATAAAATAACTAAAGAAGGAAGAGTAAGAATAAAAGAGAAATATAGAAGCACGATGAAGAAAAGTAAAAAAATAATGGAATATTATATTACAGGAAAGGGTAATTTAGGTAACAAAAGCAGAAGCAGTAAAAGTGATGAATGAAAATTGAATAAAGAAATAGAAGAGAAGAATTACAATTTAAAGGAAAATTTTAAGAAATAAGGGAAATGGAATAAAAAAGAAGGGTAATAAAATATACTTGAATAACATAAAGGAAATAAAAAGAAAGCAAAGAGAAAGATAATATAAAGAAATTCAAAACAGTTATTAAAAGAAACAAAGAAAATAAAGTAAGCGGAATAAAGGAAGGAAACATTAAAGTATCAGAAGGAAGAAGAGGAGCAGCTGTGATGAATGAGGACTTAATGAGGGTAATTAAGCATAAATAATGAACGTTTATTCCAGCACATCGATTGTAGACTCGATCGTTCATCACGCCGCGCCATCATCACCACCATCAGAACATTAACATCGTAATCAGACCTCTCATCATTTATTCCTTCATAATAAGTCATTCGCTCCACGTTCCACCCTCCTTCACTTTATTTTATCCCTCCTTGCTTCTTATTTCTTTCTCTTTCTCTCTTCTTTCGTTGTTTTGGTGTTTGTTTTTTTCATAGTAAGTCATTCGCTCAAAGTTCCATCCTTCTTCAGTTTATTTTACTATCCTTGTTTCTTGTTTCTTTCTTTTCCTCTCCTTTTTGTTGTTTTAGTGTTGTCGTTCTTGTCATAGTTTTACTGACCTTATTTTCTTTTTCATCTTTTTTTTCTTGTTTTACTCATCTAATTTTTTCTTCTTTTCTTCGTCTTTTCTTCTGCCTTTTTCCTTGTTTTTTATTTTCTTGTTCTTGTTCTTTTCGTTCTTGTTCTTGTTCTTGTTCTTCTTTTTTCCTCTTTCTCTTTCTTTTTTCTTTGTCTTTTTCTTTTTCAATTTCATTTTCATTGTCTTTGTCTTTGTCTTCTTCTTCATCGTAATCTTCATCTTCATCTTTTTGTGTGTTCTCGACGTACTGCTGACCTTCTCACAACGTTGGCAAAAGAAATTAAGTCTTTTCAGAGCCACTCACTCATTACTCATCTTGTTGAATAAACCTGAGTGGATCAGATTCTTTAAAGATGAATCGTCTCATTAAATAACACAAATATTAGGATTGCACGTAGTTTATATGTGATAAAAGTATACCTCATCTCTCAGACATTTTTCTTTCTTTTTACTATTTTTGGGGGTCTGAGTTGTGGTGTAAGGATAGGGGAGGGAGTCTTATTTTGTGCTATCCTGTTTCTCCGACTAATAAAATAAAATAACTACTCAAACAGCTGAGTGATAAGGATTTCAGGGTATGTTTTTGTTTAGACTTTCTTTGCATTCCACTGTTTTCCTCCTCAATCTCCCCTACTTGCATTCAATCTCCTCTTTCTCTATCTCTCTTTCCTCTCGTTTCTCTACTCTTCCTCGCTTCTCAGGGTATGATAGCGCCCCTTCTTTTCTCTCCACTTGTTTTCTTTCCTCCTCCTCTTTCAACTCCTGCTCTTATTCTCTTCTCCCTCTTTCAGCTCTTCTTTTTATTAATCTTCCTCTTTCTTCCAGTCCTCCTTCTTCTCCTCCTCCACCTCCTTTCATTTTACCCGTCTTTTCATTTCATTTTTTATCATGCTTTTTTAATCTCTTTTTGTTCCATTCTGACTCCTTTACTCTTCCTTTCATTCCTTCTCTTCATCATCATCTATTCGTCTTCTTCTCTCTTTTGTGATTGTTTTCGAATTCTTCCTTCCAATTTCTTGAGTCTTTTAGTCCTTTCTATCTGGCTTCGTTTTGGTAAATGTGTGTGAGAGAGAGAGTGAGATTTCTCTGGTCTTCTCCCACTCCTGTGTAGATTTCTGTATTTTTTTTCTTTAATTTTTTTTCAAACTGTATTTCACAACTTTTCTGTAGCACTTTTTGATCACCGCATCCTTTGACTAACTGAACTCAATTAACTTCCATTTTATCCGTAACTGTTTCTTTTTCCTTGAATATTTGATGTAATGATGTTATGGAAATCTTATTCTTTGTAAGTCTATTCCCAAAAAGGAGTGGGGGAATAATTACATAAAAGAAGCCTTTAATTCTTACTTCATTACAATAACCCAATCAATTTCTTTTTCGATTATCTTTTGTCTTCTCTTGATAATAAGTTT
>JAHFWG010000089.1:25552-38052 GCA_020233015.1 Callinectes sapidus | reverse complement strand
GTGCTGGAAATGTTTAAAGTGTTTCAGGTGTAGAAAGGAACACCGCCATAACCACCACCACCACCACCACCATCGTCACTGCTACCACCACCACCACCACCACCACCATCGTCACTGCTACCACCACCACCACCACCATCCTCACTGCTACCACCACCACCACCACTACAGTAGCCATTCACAATGCAACACGCACCCAAGCATAAAAACCTTGACGAACCGCGAATCAGCAGTCCCGAAAAGTCAAAATTCAAGTATATATGCATTTAAAACTCCCAGAGAGACCCCACCATTCTCATAAACCACAGCGCGACACTGGGGGTTCCGGTCTAGCCGACACACCACACCGCTAGTCAATTAGGGCCACGTCGATAACCGTTTTCATGCACTGGGAGGAATTCTTTGGCAAGCGTCGAGCGAGGCAGAGTAATGCTTGCTCTCCACCAACGCTGTGTCGTGAGGCAATGAACCTGGCGCTGGAAATGGCCCACGAGCAGATTAATCCTTTATCAAAGCACAATGGGCCAATATAAGGCTGCGTTTGTATACAATGCGGTGATACTATTTCCTGCTACTTGGAGTCCCGCTGGTTCTGAGTGTGTAGGTGTTTGTGTTTAGCGAACTAGTGGATTTCGCTGTTCGCGGGGAAGGGGTGTTTTTGGTGTTGGTGTTGTTTTCATTCTTTTCTTTCCCCTGGGTGATGATGCTTTTGTTATTTTGCTGTTTTTGTGCTCTTTCATTAGTGTCGCTTTTCATTGTGGTGGTGGAGGTGGTGGTGGTGGTGGTGGTGGTGGTGGTGGTGGTGGTGGTGGTGGGGTTATTCTTGCTATTGTCCTTTTTTCTCTTGTCCATTTTTGATTTGATGATGTAACAGCGAGGTACAAAACACACACACACACACACACACACACACACACACACACACACACACACACACACACTTAACTTGTGTATTAATTATCAAGCACACCTGCAGAGCACCGCTGTGCAGGTGAGGCCGGTGTTAATTAAGTCCAGAGAGCCGCGCGTCCCCTACCCGGCGGGCATGTGGTCGCTGCCGTCAGTTTCATTTCATAAACAAGTCTCGCGAGGCTCCGGACAGTGGCGAGACAGTGTTTCCAGTCTTCCTCCTGCTGCGTCGCTCGCCTGATGCATACAGCGACAGGGATGGAAACACAACACACGCAACACATACATTAACACACATAACACATACAGCAATAACACATTTGGTTCTAAAGGCAAATACTTATTATTCTTGTCATTTTTCGAGGTTTTGTGTTAGGTGGCGGAGAGAGCAGCAGGGCGGGCGGCTCGGCGGGCGGGCAGCGGCAGCACTTGCTCTTGTTTTGTGAGCTAATAGTGGCTGTGTGTACCCAGTGCCAGGGAAAACAGGGTCCAAGGCTCTCCCCCCTCCCCTGGCACTCCTGTTTGGCTTGCCGCTAATGCAGCTTATCAACTGTGTTAGCGGCAACGCGGCCTGTAGATGAAGGTGGTGTGTGTGTGCATGGCTACACACACACACACACACACACACTATGAGCATAAAATTAGCATACTTGAAAATTTTAAATAAAGCAAACTTTCGAAAATTGATACACACACGTACACACGCACACGCACACGCACATGCACGCACACGCGCACGCACGCACACACACACACACACACACACACACACACACACACACACACACACACACACACACACACACACACACACACACACCTGAGAGAGAGAGAGAGAGAGAGAGAGAGAGAGAGAGAGAGAGAGAGAGAGAGAGAGAGAGAGAGAGAGAGAGAGAGAGAGAGAGAGAGAGAGAGAGAGCAGCTCACACGCACAAAAAAATCAACAACGACACAGACTTAGCTAGCCAGCGTGGGGTGGATCGAGGGTTGCTCTTGGGGCCTAAATTGAATTTCAGCGTGCCGTCCTTGCCCTCGCCTACACACACACACACACACACGCACACACACACACACGCACACACACAGGACCCAAGTGACCCTCCCCTCGACACTACTCCGACTTGAAATACCAGAAGCCAGACTTAACCCCTTCGTCCATTACTGCCCCGAATCGCTCGCCTAGTCCTCGGGTTTCTTGGTCCCAGAGTGGATGATAAGGAAGAGCGTGGCGTAGGTCGTATTATGTATGGATGATGTAGTAGAGCGTGTCCTGTGTCCATACGTACCTAAATAATAATGTTAAGAGGAATGTGGAGGGTTCATATTATGGTCACTCCTGAATGAAATTACTTTTGCATGAAAACTTATGATATACTAGGTAATATTTAAACCTTATTGTACTACAACATATTTTTCATACTTATTCTGCTCGTTATTTGTCGATTTTAGCCTCTGAAAACTTATATGAGGATCAAAATAGTACAGACTCAGGCCAATAATTCTTTGACCTTCATAGACGACTCATACTGTCAATAAAATCGTCTAATCACACGGAAAACTCGTAGTAAAAACATGTCCTAATACTTAAGGAGGTAATGCGTCGTGGATCACTCCCCAGGCAACAGTAATGGTTAAAAAATATATTAGAATGAGATACTTTATTCAAGATCAAGCCAAACATCACAGGGAACAGGTGAGTCTTAGTCTGGACAGGTGGCTCAGGTTAATGGGAGTGCAGCTGAGAGGGTGAGTGGTGAGGTGTGAGTGATAGGCGTCAGGAGAGTCTGATTGGGATGTGCGTTGGGAGCGTGAGTGTTGGCGTGTGATAGACAGGGAACAGGAGGAGTGCTTGATGGTTATGTGATGCGTGGCGGGTGGGGCGTGGCAAGAAGGTGATGATTGCTACTGAGGTCTTAGTGATTGGATGATTGTAGCTTAATTGTTTGATTTCTTTTATTGGTTTAGGAAATAGGCAAGGAGAAGATGATAGCTATTGAGGTGTTAGTTGGTGAATGGATGAGTGTAGCTTGATTTGTGTTTTTTTTATTGGTTCACGAAAAAATGCTACTGAAGTGTTGGTGAATTGGTGAATGTTGTCTACTTAGTGGTATTTTTTTTATATTACTTCAGGAAATATTTGGATTATATTGTATATCTTTATAATTTGTGTGGGTTTTGGTAAGGCTTCGCTGCTGCTGCTGTTCTTTTCTGTGTGTGCTCCCTTTTTTATCCTCTTTTTTTACATTCTACATTTCTTTTGTATCTTTTTCTCATCGTGTTAAATAATTCTTTCATCGTAACATTGTTTCACTTCTTTTCCCTTTTCTTTCTCCGTGTCTTATTTCTTAGTCATGTTGTTCTCTGGTTCACCTTTATATATTCATTTGTAATTCTCATGTGTAAAAGTAATCACAGACCTTCTTCGCTGGTTTTCTTCGTCTTTCTTCACTTCTTTCTCTGCTTTACTCCGGTCATTCAATGTGATCTTTTGTGACCTATTGGGTTTTCATTATTGACTACTTGTATTTCTGTAGTGAGCGATTAGTTAATGCGTCTCCTTTATTTTATGTTCTTGGTACACCTTTTCTCCCTTTCCTTCTTTCTCTTTTGTGTGTATTTCTTCCCTGGAGAAAAAACCCCTCGACATTCAAATACTCTCACCTAAATTGGATTGTTTTTTTCAGTTAATATATATACCTCATCTATTTCCAGTGTGAGACAATTACCTCTTCAATGAAATAGTATTGCTGGTAAATGTTAGATTTCTGTTATAGTTAAACTCTATCAAACTTTTTTTATGAAAATAATTACCTTTCCTTTATAAGGAGTTTACTTATTAATTATTTCTTTCAGTCATTTCCTCACAGAGAAAAACCTTCAGATATGTATTTGTACTGAATGGCATTCTGAAAACAACCTCTGTTGGATCTTTTTGTTAGATTTAAGACATTTACTACTAATCTCCCTCTTGGCCCCAATATTCGTACTTTTCCAAGCAGATATTTCTTCTGTTAAACGAACTATTGGAGGTTTTTATCAAAATTAGAAACATTCTCTCTCAGTACCCAACAGAGGCAGACATTCCTTAAGGCAAATCCTTCTAATGAAAGACAGGCCTATATAGATTCAACACACCTGCACCTAACACAACTTATGAGGCACATCCTTGCACTGGGATCGTGCTTACTAACACCGCATGAACCTCCAAAAAAGAACAAGTCTCGTGCTGACAGACAGGGTTCCTCAGATTATAGGATTAGCCTTCTCCATTCTGTGTTCGTGGCATTCGAGGCTGATTGTGAACCCGGGAGATGCTAATCAAGTCTGTGGCAACGCTAACCTGGTAATGTCTAGAGCCGCCTGCTGGATCCTGGGCCCGGGCAGTCACTCGCACTAATTTGCACAGATAATGAGGAACCAAGACTGCAAAGGTGGTGGCTGCCGCTGCTCTCTTGGCTCTGACTTTTAAGGGCCAAGAAGAAGGGAGGGGAAGGATTAATGTGCCGTGTTTTAACTTTTGCGTTTCTCAGGTGTAAGTGTGTGTGTGTGTGTGTGTGTGTGTGTGTGTGTGTGTGTGTGTGTGTGTGTCTGTGTGTGTGTGTGTGGTGGGGGGACGGTGATCTCCAAGTCTTTTCTGATTTATAAGGAGACACAGTGCAGTGCAGATGTATTTTCTTTTTTTGCGTTAGTCAAGTGTGTCTGTGAAGAAGTAAGAATATAAAATAGAAGCTGGCTTTCATTGCACTTTTTTCTCTTTTGATTTTTATGTTGGCAAAATGATGTCTAAATAAATGCACTTAATTTTTTCAGCTGTTTTCTTCTTTCATTTCTGGAGTTAATCGGGTGTCTGTGAGAAAGAAGAAATGCTAAACTTCTGTCTGTCATTACTCTCTCGGTTTCTTTTTTGTTATGTCTTTTACGACGTTGGAAAGTTAGATAATTTGTCGCAATCTATTATTTCTTTTTCTTTTCTTTGTTTCAAGATTTCTTTAAGGCCGTGTTGCGATGACAGATGTGTAAAATGCTGACAAAGAGTGATAATAAGGAAAAAAAATCTTATAATGATACCTTTGTGAGTGAGATTTTTGCACGTAATCAAAACTCATAATTTTTAAGCATCTATGCCACAATTACCTAAATCCATCCTGAACCAGCAATCAAGAGGGTCCGTCATAATACAGGATTTACCACCGAGGTCCACTATTCACTGTGCCTTTCTCCTCTTATATACCGTGATCCCAATTAACATCTTGTATGAGACCTAAATTCCTTTCTACCAAGCACCAGTCTTACCTTCACATTCTTCAGCGCCTTGACAGCAAAGGTACATCAACGGAGCACCTGTAATCTATCCCGAGTAGGAGCAATAATCGTCATAACTCCACTATCTTTCCGTGCATCTCATACCGGAGGCCATCAACACGTCACGCAATGATACCTGCTATGATTCACAAGCACATCCACCACTTACCTTTTACAACGCACCCAGCTGACACGTTTCCTAATCCAGTGGGATCACGCTACCAGCTCACTCACGGGATGATGAAAAGGATCGCTACTCTTCTTGCTCCTCCCTCGCTTGCTAATTCTTTGTTCTTTGTGAGTGGTTTTGTACTGTTAGATAGAAGAATAAATGAGAGAGAGAGAGAGAGAGAGAGAGAGAGAGAGAGAGAGAGAGAGAGAGAGAGAGAGAGAGAGAGAGAGAGAGAGAGAGAGAGAGAGAGAGAGAGTGAGTGAGAGTGAGAGAGAGAGTATGAAGCAAGACCAGTGACAGGAGTTGAAAAGAGATGATGGAGAGTGAATAGGACAAAGAAGAAAGGGGGAAGGATAGATACACACACACACACACACACACACACACACACACACACACACACACACACACACACACACACACACACACACACACACACACACACACACTGGAGAGAGAAAAAAAAACTCTTGGAAATCTGTAAAATCATAAATAGATAGAGGACGAAGCGAAGGAAAAGTCAAAACCTTTCCATTGATGATGCTGATTGAACCAGACTGACACGACTTTTTCATGCAATCAGTTCCTTGATATCAACAATAAGTGAAAGGTGAAGAGAGGATGAGCGGAAGAGAGGAGGAGGAGGAGGAGGAGGAGGAGGAGGAGAAGGAAGAAAAAGAATAAGAAGAGAAGGAAGAGAAGGAGGAAGAAGAGGAGGAGAAATAAGGGAAAAATAAAGAATAAAAATGGGACAAGGATTGAATATGAACTGGAAAAAAGAGGATGAGAGAGAGAGAGAGAGAGAGAGAGAGAGAGAGAGAGAGAGAGAGAGAGAGAGAGAGAGAGAGAGAGAGAGAGAGAGAGAGAGAGAGAGAGAGTTCATACTTTTAAATTAATATACAAACGATATATACTTTTCATTTCACTGGAAGACGAATGAAGCGATATAGATTGGCAGTACATGTAGACGCAGACCACACTTTGACCTTCTCTTCCTCCTCCTCTCTCATCTAATTTTTCTCCAACGTTATTTCAAATGTATGAGTATATTCCAAAATCACTCGCAATTTTCCATGACTTTTAACCAAATTTCAACAACCTTGGCGGGAGTTTGACACGTGTTCCAGTTCCTGATTTAGAGGAAGCGGCGAGTGGGAATGATTAAAGACAAAAGTGAGAAGTAAGAGTACATGTACGAGAAAACTACACTGAGGCTTCAATATTTGACCATTTCTATCACTGAGAATAGAGTTACAGCTCATAATTTATTCCTTCTGCTGACTGACATGCGAGGCTGTAATAAGACACTGACCTTTGAATGTACTGAGGCTTTGACATTTCCTGCTTGGCAAGTTACTCTACAGAAAATCGGAGAATGATGTTCAGAACTGTGAAATATAGTGCCTATCAATTGCATCAGGTACGTTAGGTAACATAAAATAATACAAAAGAAGAACAAGGCAGCTGTTAGACTTGTTGGCCTCTATAAGCATCTTTGTGATGCAATGTGGGGTCAAGTTTTAGGATTGGACAGGAAATGCCCAATGAAACATCATATCATATGTATTTGTGGTGATATCCTTGGCAGAGAGAGAGAGAGAGCGAGAGAGAGAGAGAGAGAGAGAGAGAGAGAGAGAGAGAGAGAGAGAGAGAGAGAGAGAGAGAGAGAGAGAGAGAGAGAGTAATGAAATCTTTCCTCCCCCTCTCCAAAACCAAACCAAACAGAAAAAAAAGACAAACAAAATGATAATGTTTACCTAAGGAAATAATGTTTCAATGTCAACTTTTAGCACCAAGGGAATTCACCTCCCGGCCTTCCTCCATCTTCTCGGAAACAGACCAAATTGAGCTAACTTTTAAATTTACACCAAAAGTTCAAATTTGCCCAAGTCGGAAGTTTATGACCAGAGGCGAGGAAGACAAGAAGGTGGCATCCCGCATGACATTAATTTCCGCTAATCCACTTTTATTTATGTCTAATCGAAGTTCCTCGTGGTGTTATTACTCTCATTTGTAAACCACTTGTGGGATTAAAAAAACGCAAGAAAAAGAATGAAACAAAGAAGAAAAGGAGGAGGAGAAGGAGAAAAGACGAGGAAAAGTGGAATGAAAACTAAGAAAATGATAGAAGAACAAAAAAAGAGAAAAATAGGGAGAAGGAATAAAAAAATACACAATGAAAAAACAAACCTTATCATTTCATTTAGTTCTCGCTAGATTATTTTGAAGACGAAGGAAATACAAACCAAGATACCACGTTACAACTGGAAGCTTAGGAAGAGAAGGAGTAAGAGGAGAAGGAACATGGGAAGGAGGAAGAGGAGGAGACAGTGATGTGAGCAGGGATGGAATATAAGGAGAGGGAACAGGAGAAACTCGACTCTTAACAGTGACGGGAAACAGAGCAAGGATGATGAAGAGATGTGTGACAAGAGAAGGAGAGAGTGAGCCAGGAGAGGAAGACAGCCAGAGAGAGCAAGAGAAAGGGGAGATGAGGAAGACGAAAGCAATACTGCCTGACACAATGAGAAAAAAGAGTGATTTATGGACGATGGAAAGCGGAAATGTAACTGGAAAGAGGAAGGTGGTAATCATAGCCAGGATGATAATGGTGCATGTAAAGAAGAACAGGAGAAACGGTGCGAACAAAAATAAGACTAACAAATGGGAAAACAACTGGAAAGGAAAGAAAATCGTAAATAAATAAATAAATATAATTATATACGCAAAAAATCATCTGAATAATTTTCATGACATAAACAACAAGAAAAAAAAAAAAAAAAGAAATACAATCACACAATAAGGAAAAAAATAGAAAAATAGAAAAGTAGCAAATCACATTAAAATTTATACGCAAAAAAAAAAAGAAAATAACAATCAGAGAGAGAGAGAGAGAGAGAGAGAGAGAGAGAGAGAGAGAGAGAGAGAGAGAGAGAGAGCGACGAACGAAATACCACACGCTTCAAATTCTTATCCAAATATCAACCACGTTCAATATGTAGGTACTGAGCGCGTGTACGTGTGTGTGTGTGTGTGTGTGTGTGTGTGTGTGTGTGTGTGTGCGCAGGACAGAACAGAGTGTGGGGGGATGGGGGGAAGTTTGAGGTGTCAGGGGGAGAGTAGGATGCAAGGGGAAGGAGAAGAGAAGGAGGGGGGGGGGTAGTCTCCTGTCTGTCATCCTACTCATACCTGCCTTGCCCCCCGAAGGCTTCAAACGTGAGTCTGTTTGTCTCATGTAAGAGGAGGAGGAGGAGGAGGAGGAGGAGGAGATGACGAAAGGGAGGAGGAGTAAGAGAGAGATAAATGTGGGAGAAGGTGGAGGAGTTGGATGATGGAGATTAGAGGAGAAGCACGAAGACGACGAGATGAATAATGGAGGAGGAATAGGAGAATGTGGAGGACGAAGAGGAGGAGGAGGTGGAGGAGGATGGGGGAAGAGGAGTGGGAGAGGAGGAGGAGGAGGAGGAGGAGGGAGAAAGAAGAAGATGAGAAGGGGGAGGAAGGGAGGAGTTTGAAGGAAGAGTAAAAAGAATATGATGATGCTAGCGTATGATAAAATGAAGGAAAGGAAAGAAAACGATGATGATAGTAAAACAAAAAAAGTGGAGGAAGAAAATTATTAATGAAGACAAAAGAGGGAAATATTGGGTGAAAAATAGCAAGGAAATTTTCATGTGGAAGGAAAACAGATATGCGCTTAAGAAATGGAGAGAGAGAGAAAAAAAAAGGTGAAATAGATGAAATGAGAGATTAAGTAGCAAAAATAAATGAAGATGGAATTAAAGAACTGCTGTAATACCAAAACAGAACTCTCTCTCTCTCTCTCTCTCTCTCTCTCTCTCTCTCTCTCTCTCTCTCTCTCTCTCATTCCCTCTCTCTCTCTCTCTCTCTCTCTCTCTCTCTCTCTCTCTCTCTCTCTCTCTCTCTCTCTCTCTCTCATCTGCTGCAGTGTGTCTTTCTTTATGTTCTGTTGTGTTCCCTAAAACATTTGTAAAAGTTACGGTCAGAGGTCTTATTGCTCAGAAATTCATTATTCCAACACATTATACACCGCCTGAGGTTGATACGCTACTTCTAGATAAAATACAGGGAGTTCTTTACTCTACTGTATTATTATTATTACTATTATTATTATTATTATTATTATTATTATTATTATTATTATTATTATTATTATTATTATTATTATTATTATTATTATTATCATCATCATCATTATCATCATAATTTTTCTATTTGAGTGTGTGTTCCTGCTCTCTTTTATCTCTTGACCATAAAAATCCTTGAAAAAAAAAATTGCTGTCTTGTTTTCTTTGTTTATTTTCACTCCAACAGCCTCACGAGTATATAAAGTTATGAACTTTTTGAGTTTGTTTAGTGTACTTGTAACTGAACATTCAAAATCTAAAGTATAAACTTTGTCTCTCTTTTTTTTTTTTTTTCATTCCAGGGGGGCAAAAAGTAGGAATTTTCTGACTCTCTGTGCCTAAAGTTTAATTCCAAAATAATCATTACTACTTGTTTTTTATATTGTGTTTGTTGTATGTACTTCCATTTTTATGTTTTTTTTTTCTTCTATATGATAAAAGAAAAGTATATTCATGTATAAATATTTATTCAGTAAGAAACATTTCTTTAAAGTACATATATGTAGCACGTCCGAATTTTTCGTCCAATACAACGTTTCATATTTGAATGTGTGTTATGACATGAACTTTAATACTAAAAGATACATAATGGTATAATTTTCCGTTACTAAAAACATTCTTCCTCAGCATCGAACAAAAAAAAAAAAAAAAAAATCCTTGTGTTCTTGTTCATATTTTAATCCTGAGAGATATTTCATTTTTGCACATTATTTTTTTACTCATTCAAGTTCCCGTTCCAAAAGACGTACTTCCTTAGGGTTAAAAAAGACCGCATGCTTTTGTCTGAATGCTCACTTCAAAGACACGTTTACCACAGCTTGAAAAATAGTGAGAATACTTTGATGTCCGTAGCTAAGCAAAAGTTAGGAACACGCATAGCAGAGTCCGGACTTTCCTCGTAGCTTAAAGTTACCTTCATTAAGAGTCCTTCCGCAGAGCATTCATACAGGAGAGAAAAGGAAGGCCTGGGGAAAAACAGAAGGGGAGTTTCAGTAGTTAGTGTTATGATGGTTGACGTGTGTGTGTGTGTGTGTGTGTGTGTGTGTGTGTGTGTGTGTGTGTGTGTGTGTGTGTGTGTGTGCGTGTGTGTGTGTGTGTTGGAGCTTAAAACATTAATGCATTTAACGTATAAGTAGAATGTTTAGTCACTTCTCGAAATTGAATTAAAGTGATAACAAGGAAGGAATTGTCTTACATAACTTTCAGCCTTCATTCGATAACTAGGCTGCTGTTGTACCATAAACCAATCAACTGAGTGAATTAGCTAGTTAATTTCAACTCCTTACGTCGTCTTGTTCTTGTCTTCTCATCCTCACGCACGTCTATCCATCTTTTCCTCCTTGTCATCCATCTTTTCTCATCCTTGGCCCATCATTTCCTCTCCTAATATACTGCCTTAAACCCCTTAATTTCGACTCCCTTTCTAACAACTAATGTATCCTCTTCTGTTCTTTTAATTCTGGTCCAGTATAACTCAGACCCTCTCTCTCTCCTCCTCTGTTTCTTTCCTTAATCATTCCCTCTTCCATTCTCCTCCAATCTTTCTTCTACCGTGGTTCATTTCTCAACCTGTCATACCTATTGATATATTACCCGAAACAAGTCTAAGGCAAACTAAACTAAACCCTTCCCTTTTCTCAATTTGTTCTCTTGATCATCCCTTACATTCTCCTCCGATCTTTCTTCTACCTTCGTCCACTTCTCAACTTCAGAATCACTCATCGTTATTTTACCCCAAACAAGTGTAAGATAAACTAAACCTTCTCCCTTTCTCAATTACTTCCCTTAACCTAATCTAACATAATCAACTTAACCTAATCTTAATAATTCCTTCTTCTATCGTTTCCCTATCCTTCATCCGCCTCAGCCCACTCACTCTTCAACCCGCAAAACCAGTCATACTTTAGCTCAAGAACTCAGGAATTTTGGCAGTAGCCCGAGGCAGGAAATATCTACTTTATTTCAATCGGGTTAGCCATCGATGCATTCCAATGAACTTACGGCGGCGCTCTGAACCTTATTCATGGAGGAAAGATGATCCACTGATTCAAATCCGATTCCCTGAAGGTGCAACGTAAGGAGTTTCATTCAGGTGGGATGTAAATGCTTGTGTGTGTGTGTGTGTGTGTGTGTGTGTGTGTGTGTGTGTGTGTGTGTGTGTGTGTTTGTTGCAATGTTGTTATGTATGTGCGACTCGTGATATTTAGAGGAAAGTTAAGTGTATATTAAAGGTTAAAGTTAGACAATTTAGTGGATGTTATTTTCCTGAGAGAGAGAGAGAGAGAGAGAGAGAGAGAGAGAGAGAGAGAGAGAGAGAGAGAGAGAGAGAGAGAGAGAGAGAGAGAGAGAGAGAGAAGAAAAAGAAATAATAACTGCATACTTTTCGTTCTCACCCTTTATGTTTCTCGTGTTATTTTCATCCTTTCAATTTTATATTATTTTGTATTAACTTTTGTTTCTCAGTATATTTTCACTTCATTTTCACTTCATTTTCACTTCATTTCATTGTTTTCTCATATTCATGTCCTACTTTCATTTTCATCATCCTTCGGTTCTTGTCTTCTCATCCTTACTCATCTTTGTTTTATTCACCATCATTCTTTTTTTTTTTTTTTTTTTTTTTTGCTTGTCATCATCATCTTTCTCCTTCATGTTCATGTCATCCTCTTCACATCATCCCCGTCGTCTTTTTCCCTCGTCATCATCCTGTGCTTGTCATCCTCATGTTCCTATTTTCTCACGCCTACGTCATCTTCTTCCTATCATTTTCTCTTCATTTTCTAATCCTGTTTGTATCAGTATTCGCTCATTTTTATCATCTCATGCGTGCATTATCCATATCTTGTCATCTTTTTTTTGTCATTATCGTCATCTCTTCATTTTTTTATTCATTGTTTCTTAGTCATCTTTGTTATCTCTAGTAATCGTTCACCAAGGCTCAAGGTTTCAGTAGCTGTAGTAATCACGAC
>JAHFWG010000090.1:480667-482702 GCA_020233015.1 Callinectes sapidus | reverse complement strand
TGTGTGTGTGAATTGTTTGTAGTAACTTATTTGATCTAATATTTGGTTGATTTCAGTTCACTCTTGTTCAGTTACGTATGTCTACTTTTTTTCACATGAACATTGAAGTAGATAGATTATGAAGTTGTGGTGCTCAACTTACACAGGAAGAGAGAAAGATAATAACACACGAAAATAACAGTCTCTCAGTATTTTATCTGCAAAAGAGACAATAGTTAATTGTATAAACTGTACAATACCATGCATGCAAGCAAAATTTCGTCTACCAACGCTTGTGACGGTAGTTTCTACAAGGAAGTGCTTCAAAACCGGTCTCGTGTTATGGCCTCACATTGTAGCTACCTGGGGCACCCAAGTTACTCCTCTTTAATACTAATCATCTCCTCCTCCTCCTCCTCCTCCTCCTCCTCCTCTTCCCCTTACTACTACTACTACTACTACTACTACTACTACTACTACTTCCATTTTCTTACCATTCTTGGTTCCTCTTTCCTTCTATTTTCATGTATTCATCCTGTTTGTATGCTGTTCATATACTAACCTTTTATCCACCCAGCTCTTTATTCACACTCCACTCCTGCTTCCCCTCTCTCTTTATGTTTCTATTGTTGTGTACAGTACATTCTAAAGCACTTCTGCGCAGCATCTCCACTTTTTAAATAAAAAAGGCTGTTGTTGAAATGACACTATTTTTCAATTTTATCTTATATGGTTCTAATGACAGATTAACAAGTTTCTTTACACTCTTGGGAACTAAACCGATTATCTCTGTGGCCATTACAAACAGTAGTCGTGAGAGAGCAAAACACTTCAGAATACGGGTTTATATGAGCTGTAAAGGGAACAAACTCACGGAAATCCGGATTGGCAATACTAGCGGAGGCAGAGGGGAAATCCTGGGAAGAAGCAGGTCCAGCCAACGTTGCCACCACAGCCACCACCACCACCAGCCACCGCGTTCCTCCCGCCCAGGACACACTCGTCATGGCTGCACTTCTCTGGAGTGTTCTGAAGGAAAATTTAGAGTGTACAAGGACGCCTGTGGCTTGAGTATTGGATGAGAATTTTGACCCGCGCCACAGCCAGGCCACGTGTATGTAGTACGTGCCACCACATCACCTTGTGCTCGTCAATTATTACTGATACTTAACACATGTCAGCTGGCAGTTTCCAGATACTTTACTTTCGCAGCTTGATCTCTGCCGACATGTAGGAAAAATTGATTATAAAGATACGAATATATCATTACACCATCTGGTCTTCCTCTATTTGAGCGAACACATGAGCTGAACTTGACAGTAAATAAAGTTAAAGTTCCTCTTTTTTTCTATCTTTTTGGCTATAAAATGGGTAACACCGTAACTTCTCCTGGAATCAATCATCCTCTGTTTTTAGTGCTTGCTTGTGTTTACATGTTAACTTGCACGCCACATCCACTCATGTCTCCTGGAGTATTCACTTTTTTTATGAAATTAGTGCGGAAATGTGTGATTCTGATGGTGGACGTGATGTGTTGATGTTGATGAGAAGCGTCGTGTTCTTAAACCGCAATCCCCTATTGAGGCAAGGACGTGATATAGGTTTGTGACGGCGAGCATTAATAGAGGCAAAGGTTTAAATCTACCCGTCATCTATGCAAACAATCACTCCCCCCCCTCCCCAGCTGTTTAATTGTTAAAAGACTGCATAAACTCAGGCCTGTGCTGGAAGACGACTAGCAGGACGCGCGCAGCCACCATGCAGCGTCACCACAACCAGCAGCAGGCTGGTTATTTCAGGAAATAAAGTGCTGACTCAGAACGTAAGTGTTAATCCCAGTTTCTAGCCTGGTTTCCTGTGTTTTATTTATTTTTAAATTCTGTTCTTTTTATTTGATACTTTGATCTCTATTTCACATAGTTTTTCTTAGTAATTTCTGTTTGTTATTGTGATTTGACAAAAAAAAAAAAAAAAAAAAAAAACACACACACACACACACACACACACAGTTAACACACACAGTTAAATGAACGTGATTATTTTTCTTTGTTTCTCA
>JAHFWG010000090.1:470667-475667 GCA_020233015.1 Callinectes sapidus | reverse complement strand
ACGCTTCCACTAACGAATCATTCAGACACAGAACGTCTCATCGTGTGCACGATGGAAGAAATGTCGTACTCTAAATGTACAAGTTCACGGATCGTATCACTTGGATGTTAGATGGAGCGTTGCGCGGGGAATTACCGACGAATGTTAAGTACCAAGCAATGTATCAGGTATGGGAGCTTCTAGGAAAAATGTATCCTTAACAGAAAAAGTAAGACGAGGATTTGTATCAGCAACTTCTTTGTTTGTTTTGATTTTATCAAAATCTTTTCTGCATTTATTAATGTCATCATACAGTAATCTAGAACAAAGACAAAGTATAAGAATTACAGAGTTAAAAGTACAAATAGTACAGTTCTTGTTTCTTATTAATCATACTGTTTGTACTTTTAACTTCTAATTCTTGTGCATTGTTTTTATCCTAGACCACTGATGACGACATAATACATATCGAAACGTTTTGGTAAAATTAAAACAATAGTATTATTGGAACCAGCTCTCGTCTCACTCTTTCTCTTGAACAAACGATGTAAAAAAGTTGGAAAACAGACAGACAGACAGACACACACACACACACACACACACACACACACACACACACACACACACACACACACACACACACACACACACACACACACACAGGAATAATTAGACAGTATCAATGATTTTGTATAAAGTCATTAGTTCTATCCAACGACTGATAATTCATAAAGATTATAGATAAGAAGCAAAGGTATGTGAATATTATTATTCTCTCTCTCTCTCTCTCTCTCTCTCTCTCTCTCTCTCTCTCTCTCTCTCTCTCTCTCTCTCTCTCTCTCTCTCTCTCTCTCTCTCTCTTTTCTGAAACGCTCCACTAAAGATGAGCGCCTCTCCAGTGTGTGTTGCGTGGTAGAATGTGGCTGCGTGTTGCTTACTTTTCAGTTGCTCCTGTCACGCAGTGAGCGGCTGTCAGGATGAACTGGTCGCTGATGACGTTGGCCCCGCAAAAACCTCTTTCAGTCTCTGGCTCACCCTGAAAAAATAAGAATAAAACTAAGTAGAATAAATGCGAAGAAGGGGAAAAAATAAGATGAATTTTTAGCAGTGGCTGAAATAGTTTGTTATTGCCGGAAAGGAAACTTGATATAAAAAGGCAGAAATGAATAGAGATCGTATGAGGGAACCTTTTTCATTAAGGATTCATATCAAACTCTGCGCTCTTTGGTAGGTTTAAGGAAACAACAAAATATTTCACCCAAATCCATCAAAGACGATGGATGACCACTGCTCAATAAGGAACGCCTAGATGGTCGACGAAGGTCGCTCAAGACTCTTCTTATTGAAAACAGATTCCAAAGCTTTAGAAAAACTGAAAACTGAAACTGTTATTTGGTAGTCTGAACAAGTGAAACTGACACTTTCTCAAGAACAGGATGAATTTAGGCAAACTTCCAGCAAGAAGAGAGGATGGATGTTATTATACAGAGACGAAGAAATTGAACCAGGTAAGAATAGAACAAAGAAGCACAGTGACGGAGAGCAGTATCAGGGCCACAAGTCCTCCGAGAATCAAAGGGCAGACATTGTACACAAAGCTCCGTCACGAAGACTTTCAGGAGTAAGCATTGATATAGTTACCGTTGGAGGGGGAGGCAGTGCGGGTGGTGAAGGAAGAACAAGAGTTGATTCATCCCGTATTCAGTCGTTAACAAGGGTCCGAGAAAATTTGGAATTATCCACCTAATGTTCCTGCAACCCCTGCCCAGTCATAGACAATCAAGAATTTCAGCCAGGTCTACTGTTAAAAAATGGCAAGTCATCCTGTTTATAGCAAAACAAGTCAGCCTATGGTAGTCAAGTACGAAGCAAGTATACTGCCACATATTTTGAACTCGACGCTCAGTAATCTTAACTCTTAACATTTTACTGCTGCAAAAATTTCCCCTTCTTCGCCTGTATTTGTTTTTTTTTTTTTTCAGTCATTGTGCTACTGTTTTCTAAACATTCATGTACCGTTAAAAGACGAAGATTTTTTTTTCCCTTTGAGTTTCCATGAAAACAGTTCTTACAGCACTAAAGAGTTTAATGAAGTACGACCTCAACAGTATTAAACACCTGTCCCTTTAAGTGTGTCCTATCAAACAAGTCAGGTGAGGGTAGAAGGTTCATCACCTCGCCGACGCGTGTGAAGGGTGTATCAAGCAGCAGCTGGAAGAAGTGCGAGTATTGGGGTTCGTCGGGAAAGATGATCTGTCGTTTCCTTCTGGTATGTTCCGGTAGCTCTCCATTGGGTCCGTAAGGCTCGCCACACGCTGCAATGAGACACACCATTCTAACGGACAACATGGAACACAAAGGCCTGATTTGTGGACATTTGTCTATAAGTCTGTTTAATATGCGTGTTAAAGATATTGAAAAGTTCTTTGGTGGGAATTATTATCATAGACAAACCTCAAAGGACTGGGCAAAAGCCTACACAAGCTTGAAGCCACAGTAAGGTCGAAAAACTGTCAAATTCACGTCAACTACTTTGCATTGTTAATCCAGTATCTGCTGAACTTAATACCACTATGCACTCTACCTATACCTGTATGCCTTTAGTACCACGATAATCTTTCCTTTCCTCTCTCTGGATAATTACACTGAAACGCTTCTACGCCACGACTTCACTACATTCCATAAGGTTGTCACTGGAGTTACATGGGATTCTGTGTCTTTTTTTTTTCACATTCCTAGTGATAGATTAACGAGATTCTTACATTACAAATAGGAAAAAAAAACTTTTGAGAACCCGGCTAATCATCTTTGTAGGTTTTGAAAACAGTCGTGGTGACATATCAAACCGTATCAGAATACAGATATCTTTATTTTCTAATTCTGGATAATTTCCCTCTTGCTGCTGGAACACAGGTGGCGAAGGAGCAACTCACGGAAGTCTGGCTTGGCGATGGTTTTCCTGGCCTGGGAGGAAGCTGGCGGAAGCAAGATCACCACGGCAACCACCACCACGAGGAAGTCCGCCCAACCTGTCATGGCCACGCTAGTCTAGGAATGGAAGTGGATAGGAGCAGGTGAGGCGGATATTGATGTCTATGGGATATTCAAGTACTATCCTAGTTCAGTGTGTGTGTGTTTGTGTGTGTGTGTGTGTGTGTTCCTTGTCTCTCCTTTCTTATTTGGAGCGGTGGAGACCTTGAAGGGAATATTCATACATACACGTGGCCAGGTAAGGCCTCAACCTAATCATCATGCGCAGTGTCACCCTCGCTAATCTTGCCATTCTTGTAGTGTCGGGTTGGGAGGTGATGAGCATAAGGAAACTTGTGACGGAGTACAAAATATGCGGAAAAAAAGAGACACCGAAGATAGTGTCAAGGAAAGGCAAAGAAGTTGACTGAGGGCAGCTTAATGGAACACAGACACACTGAATGATTGTATCCATTCCGCCTTCAGAGATTTGTACAAGTAATTTTTCATCAACTAAAAAATATAGTCCTCATTCCCACATTTCATACTATATCCATGAGTCTATTCCATTAGTTGGAGGAATTCTGAGTAAGGCAATGCAACAAACACTATATAGTTCTTGTTAGCATCACTATTGCATCACTGATCTAGTGTTCCTGATCATCATATTCACTGCAAATTTTTTAAACTTTACATGTGTGTGTGTGTGTGTGTGTGTGTGTGTGTGTGTGTGTGTGTGTGTGATCCATGCTATCACTATCTTGTGTTTTAGTATTTTGTCCGAGAATCTAGTCTTTTCTATATTTGTTAGCATGACTTATGTCATTTATTATCCTTGCATAGAACAGTGTTCGGCAGTTCATTTGTATTTTCATCACAGGTAGACGAGGTTGCCAGAATTCTAAATGAATGACTTCACCCTGTGACTAAGACATTGACTTAATCTGTATCTTATTCAGTGTTTGTTTTTGGTAAAATGCATAGCTATACATTAAGAGAGAAAAAGAAGAAAAAAAAAAGAAGGGTTCTTATTTGAACATGTAATTTTACAGATCTGAGTCAAGCTTCTGTTATTTCAATTGGGATTAAACAAAAGCTACCAAGCATTGTATCTCCCACTTACTTAAAATTTTCCAATTTTAAATGATTGGCATCTCGGTATATTTTCTTTTTCCTTTTGTTCCCCAAATCCAGTGTCCTTTCATAAACAAAGCTAAACTAAAAAAAAAGCTTATTCCTCCCGTAACCACCTGTTCAAACCTCAATTGTGGCAGTTAAGGAAGTATACATACAGTATCATACCACTTTTCATTTTGGAATTCGGTTTTTGCCACAGACTGTGCGCAGACTCAGTTACAACAACAATGGGTCACCGTTAACTTCACACATTTACAACTATTATTCTTTCATCTTTTATGAACATATGATCACTACAAATTGTGGCGCAGTAACTTCCTTATTGTTATTGTGACTTAAATCTTAGTTTTATCTATTTATTCATTCTTTAGGAACACCACTAACAAACCCATCCACATTATAAGTACGAGTGTCTGTTTGTATGCAGGCTGGCTGGGCACCACTTCACTTACCAACGCAGATAGTAAGTCGAGCCTTCCTCTACTCACGAGAACTTCAGGTGGACTGGTCACCGCTTCCACTAGTCCACCACCTCCGTCACTTCCTCAACCTTAACTACTGACTCTCGCCTCCCACCACCACCACCACCATTCCACTTCCGCCACCACCACCATCACTACTACTACTACTACTACTACTACTACTATCAATACTATTAGTAGTGCCAATAGCGGCGATCCTTAATCTTTTCACCGCAATATACATTTCACAGCATAGAAAACAATGGTGGAGTCATAACAGAGAGAGAGAGAGAGAGAGAGAGAGAGAGAGAGAGAGAGAGAGAGAGAGAGAGAGAGAAAGATGAGAGTAAACAAAAAAGAAAAGAAAAGAGAAAGAAATTAATGAAAAAGAGAATAGAAATACTAATTCCATATATAAAACTTAACTTATCCTTTACAATATATATATATATA
>JAHFWG010000090.1:441553-466439 GCA_020233015.1 Callinectes sapidus | reverse complement strand
TCTGCTCTTTCTCTCTCTCTCTCTCTCTCTCTCTCTCTCTCTCTCTCTCTCTCTCTCTCTCTCTCTCTCTCTCTCTCTCTCTCTCTCTCTCTCTTTCTATGTTTGTACTCCTTCATAACGTTTTACTTCTCTATTTACACTACTTTTTCCATTATTTGCTTTCATTTCATTCTCGTTTATCAGTTTTCCATTTTTTCCTTTTATATTTTTCTTATTCGCAGTGATTTCCGTGTATTTCTCCTTCAAAATATTTTCTTTCTTATAAGAATGATATTATTTTTTTCTCAATTGTTTGTTTTGTTTACCTACTACTTATTTTTTCTTCACATGATAACCATTGTCTTGGTTTTTTTTTCATGTTACATATTTATATAAGTTTTTTGTGAGATCAAATATTTCTTTTCATTTTATTTTGCGAGGGTTTCATTTTTATGTTTTCCCTTCCGTTTTCTTCTTGTAATATTGTTTTCTTTCGAGCGTGGTTACCCTTTTTTTTAACTGCTGTAATTGTCTTATATTTACATTACACATTTTCCCAACATCATTTTCTTCTCTCGTCATTATGTTAATGTACGTAACTATTTTTTTTTTTCCTATATTCATCTTTGCTCATTTTTCAAATAAAGGAAAATAACATCACATTGCGACTTAAATTTTTTAAAATGTCTGCATTTTCTTCTTTATGCATCTGTTCAGCGATATATTCATCTTTTCCATCTATTTACTTATGTTCATCTGTATGATATATTTCTTAAAGCATAATTACCCGACTGACTCTCTCTCTCTCTCTCTCTCTCTCTCTCTCTCTCTCTCTCTCTCTCTCTCTCTCTCTCTCTCTCTCTCTCTCTCTCTCTCCCTACTTAAGAAAAAACAAGATTTGAAATGCGAGGATACAAGAAAAGAAGCACGAAAGAAACAAAACTTGGCAACACTAAGAAAAATAAAATCGAAACACATAAAATAAATAAACAAAATCAGATAATTAAACAAATAACCAATGCCTTATTTATTTACCTTGATTTTGGCCGCTCCTGTCACAAAACTTCCGCCAAGAGTCAAGGAAACGAACTGGAAATAAAAAAAAGAAAGGAAATAAAATCATGACTCCTAGTTGGAAATACATAATAATCAATGGTGACTAATGGATGTTTGGCAGTGAGTAACGAGTTGTGCGTCATGAATGGGTGAGCAGTGAATGAGATTATACGGACAGTGAATAATGAATGGAAATATACAGGCGGTGAACAGAGCGTGAATAAATGACAAGAGGAAGAGAAAGGACAGGTGTGTTAGCAAGTGTCTTTGTGTTGAATTTGTGGTGGTATATTTTGAAAGGTTATGTGATATAAACAAAAAGATAACTATGCATCACGAATACACACACACACACACACACACACACACACACACACACACACACACACACGAACACACACATGTTATTGAGATGATGTGTACACGTGTGTTTATTTCCAGCAAGTATGTCAGTTATAAGTGCGTGCAATAAGAACATAAAGGGAGATGCAATGATACTACACTGTTATCAAAGGAAAACCGCCACCGCTGCCACTACCACTAAGAAAAACAAATAAATAAAATAAAAGAAAACCCTTTGACGCAAAATAGAAAAATAAATGCATACGAAGAGAGAGAGAGAAAGAGAGAGAGAGAGAGAGAGGAGAGAGAGAGAGAGAGAGAGAGAGAGAGAGAGAGAGAGAGAGAGAGAGAGACAGAAACTCACCCACAACACTCAAACCCTCTTTAAAACCATCCAATCCCACACAAACCCACCCCAAACCCTCTTTAACAGAATCCAAACTTATTTCCAGGTCCCAGAAACTGCTTGTCACTATGTAATTGACTCGGATGAACAGAAAGACATTGGTGACAGACAGACAGCCAGCTTATACCCATCTAAATACAAGATTGGGTTATATTGCATTCTATACCCAATGCTATTATAAATCCTTGGCTGGAATAGTGCTTGTTTCGCCGCCCCGTCCCCGCCAGTCAGTCAGTCAGTCAGTCGGTCCTCCCTTCCTCCGTCAAGTCAGTCAGTTCGTCAGACAGTCAGTGGCCGTGTTTACAACCCAGGTGGTGGTGGTTGTGTCAGCTCACCCTCCACGACAGGTTTTTGACATTAGTTCACTCATACCCAGTCGTAAGTAAACACACCACAGTCTGTTTGAAGATCCTAATGGTATTCCTTCCTCCAGGTAAAGGTTGCATCATCAGGTGTAGCAGATCTGATGGTATATTGAGAATGTTCTGTTACTGAGGAAACCTATAGTTACTGTGTATGTGTGTGTGTGTGAGGTAAGGATGCAGGTGACAGCTGACAGCTACGGTAGGTAGGCAGGATGTGTTACTTCATCAGGGAAATATGAGCATGATTTGGGAAATGCACATGCTTACGTCATCATTCGTTATGGGAAGTTCTACGTTTATTGGTGGCATTATTTTTGTCGTGCTGTTTCCATTTGGTCTGCTGTGTGGATTTTTATGCTTAATTTCAGTTCCATCTTCCCAGTGTTATCAGCTTTTTTTTTTTTTTTTTTTTTTGTAAGAGGAGGGCAACCAAGGGCAACTAAAATAGTGAAAATAAAAAAAGCCCACTATTATTGCCAGTCCCCCAAAAAGAATAAATGAGCCAGCTGAGAGACAGGGACAAATGTTAATGTTTAAAATTTTGCGCTCACAAGCTAACAAATAGGATATAATATATTTGTAATTTTGTGACAAGAGGTAACTTACTTACAAAGTATAACTTAACCTAACCGATAATTTCTTTTACCAATCAGTAATACTGGTCATGGTTAGAAGTGCACCTTTTCTGTGTTTTGATGCCTGAAGAATGGTTACATGGGGGAGATGTTGAAGGTGGCTGGTTTTCATCCTGCTCAACCAGTATTCCAAATTAACTTTAGAACTGAAGGATAGCATGTTTTATAGAATAGGTTGAAATGAGTTCTCAATAGTCAAATATAAGTCTAACTAAATATTATATCCTCCCCAGTGTGACCAGAGCACCTCTAAAGCTTTGGGTTTGGAAGTTCATTGAATTGCTATGCTAGTGTCATTGTCTGCTAACAGTGAAGTGTTTCAAAATTAATACAAGCTTCGATCAGCTTAGTAGCGGAGTGTGAGGCATGAACGTGCAGCAACCACGTTTACAGTGGTTTTATATTTCATAATTTTAAAAGCAGTGGAATGTCATCTTATGGCAGAACATACAAGGCCAGGTGTGTGTGCCACAAGTCTCACACCACTACAAGTCTCAGCATAGCTGCACCGAAGGACAGTCTGCTGTAACAATTGAGGCGCCCCGTGCCAGAGGGGCGTAACTCACCAACAGACAGAATTTGAGTTAGTACCGGATTTAGCCAGCAGAGGGGTGTAGAAAGCACATAGAAGTTGTTGCCAGGCAAAATTATGCCATATGGCCTCAGTACGAAGCCCTGTAATCGCGTGTTTTCACACTCGCCAAGTATATGTCAACTCTGTCTTACTGAGCCAGATGGGCGTAATGCTCGGCCAATGGCAGCGTGCTGCTGCTACACTCCCCCCGCCCCAGCCAATCACCAAGCAGTGTTCAAGGTTACACCGCCATACTATCCCCATGTCCTGCTCTTTAAATACTCTTTAAATACTTAAAATATGATAAAATTTAACTTTAAAAAATTCATTAAAAATTGGGATTTGCATAGAAATTGATAAAACTTTCACATATTACTTACATTACGGACTAGTTTTTGTTACACTCACTATAAATGAATTATTATAGATATTATTGTGTTACCTAAAATACGTTCCGCAAAACAAAGAAAAAAAAAGCGAAAACCAACTCAAATATGGTTAAAATAATAGGTATTGACCGTCTCATTATTTTGATATATTATATTAATGAATTACTGTGTTTACATTTCTGATATAAGTAATTAACTTTAAATGCATTTATCTCAAAATGCACAAATTAAGGGTTACGCCCCTCTGGCGCGGGGCGCCTCAATTATTTACAACACATGGTATCTGGTTGATGCAGCTGATGTATTGTTGGTTCTTATTATGTTACCATATTTTTGTGATGCCATTAATGATGTTCCTTTTTCAAAATGCAGATGTCAGAGAAGCTACAGGATAACCCGTTTGCTGCACTTTTCTCGTCGGTAAAGGATGCTGAGCAGTTTAGCCAACAGCATCTGCCCACCAAGACTCAGCCACCCACCAACGAGGAACAAATCTACAAGTATGCTAAGTGTACTGTTACAATAACTGATTAGTACCATTGTTGCACTGGAATGATAATATTGAGTACTTTATACATATGTACAGTACTTGTCAAAAATATGCAACCACCTTTCTACGCAGTTGTATATTTATGATGAAAAATAGAATGGTGTGTATGAGGGTGAAGTGATATTGGACAAAAGTTCACAACCACCCTATAATGTCAGAGTATTTTGACACTACAAGCTGGTTAATGCAGGCCTGAGGAAGTGTGCCTCTGGTAGTCACATGGAGAGGTTGTCTGTTGCGTGTTGCTCCCCAAATCTACCTTACTTCACGTAACTTTTTTGTGGTTTTGAGTGCATTATCACCATACTATGTCGAGCTCTAAGGATATGACTAGTGTGACTGTTGCAAAGATAATTTGTTTAAAGGAGGCAGGCCATTCAATAACTGTAATATGCCGGCTCACTGATGTGGGGCGTACTAGTGTGAAGAAGTACTCACACCTGTTTGGTGAAGGTGACAGTGATGAACTACCACAGAAGAAACCTTGCTTTGGCTGTCCATGAAAGATCTCAAAACGTGCTACAAACATTTTGAAATGAACGGTAGAGGCCACAGCTTCAACCACAGCAAGGATGGTGAAAGAAGAAAATGCTGGGGCCTTCCAAGGGGTGTCTGTACGAACAGTGTCTTGTCGCTTTAAACGAGTTATGCTTCAGGAGCCACAAGCCAACCAAGAAGCCTCTCCTTACAAAAGTGCAGAAGGGTAAACAAATCAAATTTGCTCGTAAATGGGGTGATGACGATTGGCTGTCAGTGTTATGGTCAGATAAGGCCACTTTTAATGTGACTTATAACCGGAATCCCAGAGTGTACCGCCACCATGGCAGTGATCCTCTTAACCCCCACTACCTTGAAAGCACAGTGAAGCACCCAGATTCACTAGTGGTTTGGGGCTGCTTTTCTGGCCTTGGACTTGGCAAGTTAGTGGTACTTCCTAAGAACCTCAAAATGAATGCAAATGTGTATTTAGAGCTCTTAGACGACCATTTGCTAGAATTTTGATATGTGCGTGCCAAGATATTGCAGCTCGATGGTGTACCAGCTCACACTGCCAAATCTGTGACACAGTGGCTCAGAAATTGTGAGGTACCCTTTATTGATGACTAGCCAAGTAACAGCCCTGATATAAACCCAATAGAAAACTTATGGGCCATCATAAAGAAGGATCTATGAGGAAATGACGTGAGTTCGGTTCCACGGGTAGAAGTTGCAATATGTGAGTGTTTGGAGAATATGCAGACAGATTCCCTCAAGAACCTGGCTCTATCTCTTCCAAATTGACTGAAAAGTGTCATTAAGAGGAAGGGTGGACCAACAAAGTACTAATACTACAGGAAAATATTGATTTTTATTTGATTTCTATTATGACACTATTTGATGTGGTGGTTGTAGGTGGGTGGTCACATATTTTTGACGAGTACTGTATGTGCAATTGTAATTGCTTCAAAGTCTTGTTGCATGTTCCAAAAATCTATCTCTTTGTCCTTTTTTGCCATTTTTGCCATAATATTGATATGATGCACAATAACCATGGTGGCACACTCAAAAGTAACATGCATTGCAGTCATTAGGTACAGTTGAAAACAGGAGGTTCCTTCTGTGCTCATGATGTTTTAAAGTATGGACAGTGTGTAAATTAGCTTTATATGAAAATTTAAATAACTCTCTCTCTCTCTCTCTCTCTCTCTCTCTCTCTCTCTCTCTCTCTCTCTCTCTCTCTCTCTCTCTCTCTCTCTCTCTCTCTCAGAAGTGAGGATGACAACACAATCTCCTTCTTGGAGCACCTGTTGCTGGTCACAACAAGGAAGGAGTGGCCTCACACTGCACCACGGGTTCTGCTTCCCTCCACTGATCCACTCACTGTGGACAGCTTCCCTTTGCTGCTCTTCACCCGGTTGCTACTCGATGCCTCAGACTTGGAGTTGGTGGGGTCTGGAGGAGAGGGAAGGGATGAGGCTGCCCAGGGTGAGGTAATGTTGTACCTGAGTGAGGTGTACAGCAGGTGCTGGGCTGCACGAGACAGACCATTGGGTCACATTGCAAGGAAGGTGGGTCATGTGGATTTACTTATGTCCTGTTTTGCTGGAAGGTAACTGATTATTGGATATTTCTTTGAAAATAAGATGATCATGAGTGAGATTATTTACTAAAGCTGGAGGAGGTTAGTGATTTGCATTTAATTATGAAAGGGAGAAACTTTTAGGAATGTTATATGAATGAAAGTTAATTTTTATTGATTAAAGAGATGCAAACTAGAATTTAAGATACAGTATTTTGTTGAGGTAACATGACATCATCTAAATGGAAAAAAAGGATATTAACTATGATATAGGAGTAGAATGAATAAATGGGAACTCAGCCTTGACAAAATATCATAAATGTGTAGAAATTTGTATCCAAGTATGAACTTTGAATGATGTGGGATCACAAAGACCAGACAGATCAATAGTAAAAGTTGAAGAATCTTCAAACAATGTGCTGATAATCAGTTATAATCACTGTGATTTTTTATACAATACTTGAATGACAGTGAAGTTTCTTTGGTGTTCAGGTGATGGAAGCAGTGGTGACCAACATAGCCACAGCATTAGAACAACCTGAACTGTACCCAAGCCAAAAGGTGGAGCAGCAGATGCTACGTGTGCTGCGCCGGAGCCTGGGTCGGGAGGATGCAGTGGAGGAACTTGTACAGAACCTAGTCAGTCACATATCCAAAGAGGGCGCCACTGTCCCGCCTAGAGTGTTTGAGCAGCTTCTGGCAGAGGTCACCACCAAGTTGGGTTCATGTTCTCTCATGGCTGTTGATTTCAGTCTCATAGGAGTTTTAGAGTTCTATGCCACACTGCCCCTCCTTGCTCAACTTCTTACCAGAATCCCTACAGGTAAGACATTGGCAGGCTTAGTGGCTGTGTCTTTGAAAATATGATGAACGAAAACTACTCTGTTGTTTTAATATGATGATTCTTGTGTGTGGATATTCCTTGTTTGTGCCTCTTATACTATCAATTAATTTCAATAGTGATTGGTTTCTAATACTTTGACAGTTCTCTTAAATTTATTCTGCATCATCTCTAATGATGGAAGGAGTTTTTTTTTTTCATGTCTATTCAATCACTTCTGTTCACCATAAACACTAACTTAATCGTAACATTCTTAATGCTGCATTTTATTGTTGAACCTACTTACTAAATTTTCTGTTACTTCACTTTCTCTCAACTTTATTTTCTTTGTTGCTCTTTGCTTTTTCATTTGTATGGCATTTTGAGAAATAGCTGTCCAGGGAGGCTCGGTTCATCATTCTTTTAGAAATGTGTCATTACATAGTGCCACTTGCTTAGGATCCATTGTAAGACAAAAGATATGCAGCTAAATAACTGCACAAAAAAGCTACCGCAACATTATATATTTCCACAGCTTTATAAAAAAGTGAACTGAATGCATCAGATATAGAATGGTGGGGATTCACTGTGCCAAATAATGGTAGCATACCTGGAGCTAGCTTGTAACTCAAGTTTTTGCTTGCAATTCAAAGCAAAAAATTGACCAAGTTACAGCTTGTATCTCAGTTTACTCTTATGTCCGGATGCTTGTAAATAGATATTCCACTGCAATTTTTTTATACATACTGTTTTTTATGCTCTCAGTTTGTTCTCCATGTATGGAGGAGAGGAAAAGATAAATAAGAAGTGGCGTTAACTGAACACTGAACATTGAAACCTTCCTCTTCCTGTCCTAACAGAGCAGGAAACAAGGATGGGACGAAGCTTCCACAAGACACCCCTTGGCAGCCTCCTGTCAATCTCCAGCCTACCTGATCACGCTGGTCTGCCCTCACCCTTCTTTGACAAACCATCCTCCAAGCCAGGTCACATTCACAAGGACACTGAGAAAAGCATCTGGTTGGCACAAAGAAACATCAATATTCGTATTCACAAGATCTTTTACAAACTTTTGAAGGTTTGTATTTTTATTTCCATTTCTTCTTATTATGAATTTTTATGGTAGTGAATGTGGCATTAGTGCAATTGTGTTCATATTATTTGCATATTGAAGTGTCAAGGAACCTTTTTCATTATATCATCGTGCAGGTAGAAGCAGTCAATCAGCAGACTGGATGTATGATTAATAGATAAGATTTCCAAGCATATCCTTGCAATACTCATATAATGCTGGTTATGTTAGAACTGATTCTTAAATTGGGAGCCATGGTCCCCAATAGGCCATGACAAGAATTTAGAGGGTCATGGTGGGCTGTTGGTTATTATACATTTCTATCCATTCTACCTTATTTTATTACTTTTTTTTTGGAGGGTTGGGCTTCTGGAGAAAAATGAAGGGCAGCCTCACAAATGTTGACAACTCATGAAGGGGGAATAGAGCGAAAAGTTTGAGGACCATTGGGTCGGGTTATTTATTATATCCTTTATGAATTCATATGGTGAGTCATCCATAGGGTTGTAATGGCCGTGATAAGGTGCAGCATCAGTGCAGTGAGTCATGCTCTTGATTGTCATCCTAGCATTCTTTATTTATTCATGTGGTTGTGCAGATAACCTCATAGATACACAAAGATACCAAATAGACAAATAGGAAGAATGAACTTAGCAGAAACTATTGTCAACACTAATGTTTAGTTCTCTATGTTAAGACATGTATTACATTGCTGAAATGCATATTCCACTTAATGGCTTCATGTTCATATCTGTGCCATACTTTGTTGTATATTCTGGACTTAGTTTGTTAGCAACAAGATTAGCTATTTTGGCATTTATTTTGCCTGACAGAATAATGGATAATGGTATTGTTGTATTTGAGAAATGTATGTATATATCTCTATATACAAAATTAATTCATTATATTTGTATAGTTGGTAAAGTTTAAAAATATAAGTCTCAAGCAACTTTTATTTTGTTCCAGGTGTCATCCCAAGCAAAAGATGGGCTACTGTTGTGGTTAGAGTCCTGCCTTCATGCCAACCGTGGGCGGGCAGGGATCTGGCACCTGCAGGGAATTGAGGGAGGGCTGCAGTCCATCTATGCCTCCGACGGGTTCATGATAAACCTTGGAGCTGTGATGCTTCAGCTGGCACAACCCTTCACTCAGGACGTCAAGACAGCCAAGATACTTAAGGTATGGCTTATTGTGCTAGACATATTGTGATAACTGGTTGTAGACACCTGATTTACTATGACAGCTGATATATTTCCATCATGAGAGTATGCATGGTATTATTATCATCATTCATTGGTTTTTCAAGATGTCCCATTTTTAGATTAGAAATTTGTATCAATAACAAATTCATTCTTTTTTCATTGTTTTGTCTCATCCCAAAGGTTTTGACCAGTGTGTTCATAGGAACAGAGGGACATTCAGTTAACCTGTCATATATTGGCCACTAATTGTTATGCCCACACATGGTACATATTAGTCACCCCCTAGGATGTGGAAATGTACATATAGGGTGATGACAGGATGTGTATTAACACACTATAAGCTATAATTACATAGAAGATTCACCAGAAAGATAGAGCAGCAAAACAGTCCTTGAATCACTGTTTAGTCTCAGCCTATCAGTATTATAGTATTTGACATCCCACTCCTCTTATTATAGTAACCTAAGTAACATTATAGATATTGATGTTGAATCATAATGTGGATATTTGGTATGGCACACCATCAGGTGGATCCCACATACTGCAAAGCTCGTCCAATGAAAGATGGAGGAGTGCCTGGAGCTTACACCAAAGGCTTTGAGAACCTAAGCACTCTGGTACCTCACTCAGAGGAGGACTCTGTGCTGCCTTGCTCCCAACAGTACTCCTTCATCAGTTCCTGTTTCTTCTTGACACACCGAGCATTGCACCTTGGGATGCAGGTAAAGTTTGTAGCTGTTATTCAAGAATTGCTGATAACATCATCAGTCTGTGAGTTTCAGCAATAGATCATATTCAGAAATACTAAAAAACAAGCCAGAGCTCTCTAAGTCTATACTATTGCACTTCATATCATGCATCTTAATATAACAACTGAATGTTCTTGGACAGGTAGCACAACAAAAGCTATCCAAGTTATCTCAAGAACTGGGACGGCTGCACCAGAATGAGTCTTTAGCAGAAGTGATGCAGCCCTATGTGGAAGCACGCACTGCTGACCTCCTCTCCCTCAAAGCAGCGCTGTTTGAACCTCACTTGACAGAGAACTTGCTGCAGTTCCTTGGATCCACAACTGAATGGATGGTACAGATCTCACTCACCCCTACAAACCAACTCACTCCACCCACCACTCTGCAGGAGGTCAAACTGCCACTTCCAGATGAGGAAGAGGAAATTCCCCATCCATTCCTGCAGTGCATTCCTGAATTCCTGGTAGAAAACCTCACAGAAGCCATCAGTTCTGTGCGGCATTACACTGCAGGGCTTCTTGATGCTGCAGGAGACAGTGCTATACTTTCCCAACTCATGTCATTCATTGTGGTGTTCATGGGGTCCTCCAAGCGCATGAGCAATCCACATCTACGGGCCCAGCTTGCTAGTTGTCTTGAAATTCTCCTGCCAGAAAGTAAAAATTCTTCTGGTGGACTCCTAATTGGTCTTCAGGAGCAGCTGTTCCAAAGTCACCCTCTCTCCAGCCAGTTGGTGTCAACTCTGCTCAATGTGTTTGTCAGTATAGAGATGACTGGTCAGAATGTTGCATTTGAGGAAAAGTTTGGATACCGGCGACCTATGTGAGTACTCTTTTGGATATTCTTCAACTCATCTGTCTCAAAATTGCTTGCCCTTAGACCATGAATAAAAGATACAATATGTAAATATTATACTGTCTTTAAAGATATTTATTTTCTTTGCATGACAGATTTTCAGTCCATTAATATTTTTGCAAAGAGCTTTGCTGAACTTTTAGTTAGAAAGAATTGTGAAATTTTTTGTTTCTTCAGTCACTTGTACTACTGCAATTATTTTCATGATGAATTGTACTATCATATTTTTTTGAAGTTGTTTTCATCTTTATTTCAAGCATGGTCTCAAGAAGGCTTATAAGATGTACCAAGCTGAGTTGTAGTATTTGGCGATGTGATCATGACATATATGCAATACAATATTTTTGTTTACTTCACATTTTTTAAGTATGTTATATCAAGGTCTGAAACATTCCTCCTAAGCACGCCTAATAAGCATTGCTCCACTCATAATCACCATATGCACTGCCATTTCTCAATAACTACCATCCTTTAAGCATTCTGACAAATTTTCTCACATCTTCAGGTATGAGGTCATGAAGTACCTGTGGGAGCTTCCTCATCACCGCCAGGAGTTCACTGAGCTGGCGACTGAAGCACTGTCCAACATGGAGTCTGCCAGGCCTCCACTTTTCCTGAGATTTGTCAACCTTCTCATCAATGATGCTATTTACTTACTAGACGAGGGTCTTTCTTACATGTCTCAGCTAAGGGAGTCCCAAAAGGAAAGGTCAGTATGTCTTTCATCTTATGTGCATCATTCCTTAACTAGTGTTTGTGGTGTCATTGTAGTTTCTTGGACTGAGGTTGTCAAAAAAATGTAATAACTAACTATCACAGTGCATCTAAAGAAAAAGACTTTATTCACAACCACGGTAGGCCTTAAAAAAGGTGAATTGTTATGTATGGTAACTCTTGTGCCCTTAAGGTGGTGCTCTGTTAAGTTTTTAATTGATAACACTAACTGTCATGCTCAGATGGGAGAGATACTTCTCTTGTGCTCTTTTGCTAGTTGTCCTTTTCCCCACTTCATTGGTCACTGTGGAATTCCCTTACATTATAATGATGAGCTTAACAATGAAGAAAAGAGTGTTGTGGCAGCATTTAGAGGGGCTCAGTGGCTGTGAGATTGAAAGAAAATAGGAAGATTGTAGGCAGCTGTCACACTGGGACTGAAGATAGGCTGCACTACTGCTTGGAACAGCTAGCACTCTAGAGGAAAAGCAAAGAAAGGGTCTAGATGTAAAAGAAAATGTGCCTTGCTAAAATTATGTTGCTCTTCCCTCTTTCCCTTGGTCAGAAGAGACTTGAAAACTACAAAGCAGCAGGAAGCGACAGTTGTTCCAGGAGCTAGTATGGCTACCTCTGATCCTACTACAGTTTTTCCAGTCTCAATTACTCAGCCTCTTTCAGACAAATACTATCACAAGATACTTTTCTTCATTGCTAAGCTTGCCAGGACCAATATAACATCAGGAAGTCTATTGGTGTTTTAGTTTAAAAAAAAAAAAAATTGTTGCAGAGATGGAGGGGAGTGGGACAGCCTGCCACCTGCTCAGCGTGAGTCAAGGGAACGCAGTTTTCAGAACATGATGCTTTTGGCTCGCTTCCATAACAATCTAGGCTCTCACACCATCCAGATCCTCATTCGCCTTACCAAAGAGGTTGGTTGTACCATATTCACTGTGTTATCACTAGCTGGCAGAATGTATCTACAGCTCTCATATATCTTTACCTGGTGTTGCTCTGAGAATGCTCATCCACAGCTACTACATGTTGCCTTACTGGAATCATAAATAGTAGATGTAATCAAACAAGATTGCTTTTGTATAACTAAACCTACAGTAGTATAAAACATTTCTGGACCTCCTTATTGAACAAATGTGCCTAATCTGGTGTTCTTTGCATTTCCAGCACAAAACTGCTAAACAATGTTTCCTGTTTTACACATTTCATGTGTTCATATTATTTACTAGGTACGTCACATATATATTTGCTGAAGTTTCTTTTAGTGGCCCAAAGCTTTGTTACTCAATGCACTACCTTTAACAGATTCCACAGATGTTCACCCACAGCACTCTGGTTGATCGAATGGCTGCCATGCTTAACTACTTCCTTTCCACCCTGGTAGGACCCAAGCAGCGTAACCTCAAGGTGAGTTGGCATCACCAGAATTATTGCTGTTTTTTTGTACAAGCTTTGCAATTAGTGATATTGAGCTCATACATTAATGTAAGTGACTGGACTGTAAAAATCTTAATTTTGCCTCAGTTATCAATGAATTTTTCTAATGCAGGCTAATTCTTGTTCAGAATATATTTTAAATAACATATGTATCACTCAAATGTCTCTGATGTTCCTTCTCTGATGGGCAGCCATGTTAACTAAAGGCCTTGCTTGTTTTGCTTCAGGTTCGTTACATGGAGAAGTATGAATTCAGGCCAGGAGAGATAGTGTCCGACATCTGCACAATATACACACATCTCTTTGCCAACTCTTCCTTCTGTCTTGCTGTTTCTTCTGATGGACGATCTTATACACCTCAGCTGTTCTCTCAAGCCTCAGATGTCTTGTGTAAGTAAATTTCATTGTTCTTTCTAATACAACAGAATTCCCTAAATCTGTTGAATAGTATCAATATACTGTGATGAATATATAGTGATAACAATAATAATATAGGTAAGGATGCACTGCACTTGCTTGAAGTGTTTTATTGCTTAAACAAATCAGATTAGAATTTCAAGTTAAATGATTGTCACATTCCCACTAGGTCGAGTTGGACGAGGACTTTTAGCTGAGGAGATGCGAGAGGTTGGTGTTGCTGTAGTTGCTGCAGGCAAGGCACAGGCTGAGGATGAGGACATTGCAGCAGAAGCTCCAGAGGAGTTCCTGGATCCCATCATGTCTCACTTGATGACAGATCCTGTTATCCTGCCATCCTCCAAGGTATTATTAGATGTATACTTGTCCTTGTCTTGGATCATTTTCATTGCATTTGTGGTAGGTTATTAGTCAGCAGCCGTGTAGAAACATTTTCTTGTGACATGTACACAAGTGAGGCTAAGACAGTGATCAAGTTAATGCAACAGTACTCTAAGTAAAAGTGACCACAATTGGCATCCCAACCTTCTCCACAATGTCAGTGTTTATGGTGAGGCATCTCACACTCTACAGAACTCCTCATCTTGAATATCAGGTGGCACATTGTGACTTCTTTTATGCCAGTTTCTTGACACACTAATTTAGTAATAAGCACAAATTTGTACCACTAATCACTTACAAATATACACAAGCAAGGGTAATAATATCTGTAAGTGATTAGAAGTACAAATTAATGCTCATTACTAAGGAAGTTTATCAGTGTATCTAGAAATTGTCATAAACAATGTACCATCTGATATCCAAGTTGAGTTCTGTAGTGAGATGCCTTACCAAACATTAACTAACATCATGAAGGTTGGGATACCAAGCAGTGAAACGTAATTTGTTGTTTACCAGTTTGCCAACATTTTTCCCGAGTACTGAGGTTAGATTGTAACGACGACTCAATCACTTTCTTAGCCTCACTTGTATACATCTCAGAAGAAATGTGTTTCACAAGGCAAGTGTAGTTAGACAAATCAATTATCTGTATAGGGGCACACCTGGGCTCATGCCTTGCAAGTCTCTGTGCAGGCTCCCTTCCTGTACCAAGAACTCCCAGCATGAGGCATTGACTTGCCACAGCCTTCAAACGTGAGACTCTTGAGGCTGCCAAGGAATGCATTGGGGAGCACCCAAGGTCACAGAGTGTCTTCGGTAAAGACACTGGAAAGTATTGAGGAGAGTTGCGCTGCCAGACTTGCTGGGGGCTATATGGGCATGTGGTGCGATACCCGGAAGCTGATCCTGCTTATCTGGTTGTTTCCGTAAGGGACAACCCGACTTGGTGGAGGCCAAGGAGATGCCCACAGAACTCTTGGCTGCGGCAAGTTGATGCCTCCTGCTGGGAGTCACTTGGTACGGGAAGGGAGCCTGCATGGAGACTAGCAAGGTGTGACTGCCAGGAGTGGCACCGTAGGGTAGGCGAGGCAACGCGCCCCCCGGCGTATCCCCCTCCATGATTGATTGATTGATTGCCCAAAAAGGAGGAAGAGGAGGCACAGATGAGGAGAGACAGAGGGGGAGAATGAGCTATGGGAGGTAGAGGGCACCAGTAGTAAGTAAAACCCTTGCTATTGGTCTCACTACTGCCAGGCCTCCCTGTCTCAGAGAGCCCCACTATTTCCACCCCCAGCCTATTTTCCCTATTGGTTGATGCTACAGGTGACTTGGAATCACTCCAGGGCGAGGCCTTGAGATCAGCAACTTCTGTAGAGGACAAAACAAAAGACAAGCAGAAAAAAGTATTCTGTACACTAATTATTCTCAATTATTTCTACATCTAGCATATCACATTTCCTCAAAAAACTCCTTCACAGCTTCAATCATCCTTTCATTCGTCTCTCTACACAGTCCCACCAACAACACCATCCATTTCCTTCCTTTCTTCTGCACTCTTTCATCCTAATTATGCCCTAACTAAGTCAGAATCACTTGAGATGTATCATCTCCATCCTGCCTCTTTCATACTTCTCACACTCAAGTACCACATGCTCCACCGACCCATCCTTTCCCATGTCACACATCTGGCACACTTTGCTGTGGGACTCAGACTATCTATAGTTTCTCTCATTCGCATCCATACACTGTGCCCTAGCTCGGAAGAGAAGGTCACCACTTAGGCTACCATCATACCACCTCTCATACATCAGGGCTCATCATCTCCTTGTACCATTCCAGACTACTCTTTCATTCCATACTATTCTTCCATATATTCAGTCCCACACACTTCACCTCTGTCTATCTTTTTCTTTCATTTCCTTACATCCTGTTCAGCTCCCACTCTACCTCGTTGTGTCACGATCCATTCATATTCAACTTAATTTCTTCCAGCCATCCTCATGCCCCACACCACTTGTAATCCATTCTTCTCTGTCATTCTCATGCATCTCTTACTCCATTTGCTTCCACTTTCATTCCACAGATACATCTTTTCCGCTATACTTTCATCATCCATTCTTTCCAACCTAATCTTGTACCGGAGTGTTGCTTTTACTAATCTTTCCCTAAATGTGCTCCAACCTGTGTTACCTCTCAAGGCTTCTACTGCTGTGTACATCAATGCATTCAGTGCCATCCTAGCTACTCTGTTCTGCCCCACTTCTAGCCTGTCAGTCTCGCTTATATTCCAGGCAATCATATCAATACCATGCATTATACTAGCCACAGCCACAATCTTCATACTTCTCTCAGCCCATCATACTTACTTGCCCTCATCCTTGCTGCACTCCCCAATTGTCCAGCCCATTGGTTAACTAAGCTTACCTTCTCATACTTTTCTTTTTCACACCCATTTGTACTTGCTCACATCCCCAGGTACTTATATTCTTGCATCTCCTCCCTGCTGATTCTCTCATTCAGTTCATCTGCATTCTTCCTCTCCAGTGTCACACATTCTTCTCTGGCACCAAGTACCTCACCTACACCACCTACTTCTTTCCAGAACTGCTTTTTTGCATCTCTGATTCCTTCCTTCTCTGTTGTAACTTGTCCATTCACTTTTAGACTCTCCACACCAACATTCCCTGATATATTCTCACCTCTCATGAATTTGTACCATTCACAGACCCCTTCCATTCCTTTCTCCCTTAAAGATTTGATGACACTCCTTTCACACTTTGCCTTGTTAGTCTCTGCTGCTTCACATACATTCCCCATGCATTCTGGTACTCAGTCTCTGCCTCATTACTTTCGTGTCTCTTTTTCTTAACCACCTACACTGTCTACTTATTCTCTTTCACTCCTTCCTAGGTTCTCTGATTTCATCATTCCACCATGGTTTACACATTCTCTGTCTTATGCTCACTCTCACATACCCTATCTGTTCCTCAGCAGCACTCCGCACATTCTCAACCAGTCTTTCATTCAGGTGCTCCACATCATACACACTAACACCATCATCTCATCTCATCTCACTCAGATCTACCTGAAAGTTCTCCCACCTTCTATCTCTCAGTCTCCACTTCTTTCCTTACCTGCCATTCCCACTTCACTCCCACCTTGCATCAACCACTCCACAAATAACATTTTGTGATCAGGCACAATATCCACCACACCATCCTTATCTGTCCACAATTTCACACATCCTTCCATTCACCAGCATGTAATCAATTGCTGGTTCATGCTTCCTTGCATTCCAAGTCACTCGCCCCTCAGGCAAGACAGCATTCAGATTCTCTAACCCCATCTCATCCACAAACTCCTCAAGCATTTCACCATTCCTGTTCATCCGTACTCCCAGTATTCCTGTATGTGCATTCATGTCACACATCACAATCACACTGTCCTTCCTATGTTCTCTTACAACTTTCTTGTGCAAGTCATACTTCCTCCTTTTCTCTCTATCAGCTCTTTCTCCCATAACGGTCATATACACCACCACCACTTTTTCTGTTCTGCCACACTACATTCTACTCTCACAGCCATCAAATCTTCACTGCTTGCACACCTCCCCACATTAATTTCCTCTACTTTGTTCTTTCTTTCTTTCGTATAGAGTAAGGCTAGCCTCCTCCCAGCATCTCTTGTACCTTGTGCCCCTTTTCAATCATGACATTCTCACCTCCTTCCATTTGCACATCATCTCTCAGGTGAGTCTCAGTAAGCCCAACTTCATTGAACTTCCACTCACTGAGAGTTCTTGACACTCATCCTCAAACTTCCCACATCCCATCCTCTTACATTCATACAACCAATCTTTACACATTCACTTGCCTGGATTATCTCTCTTCTGTGTCTGCCGTCAGTCATAGGTCCTCCACATCAGGCTACTTCCATACAGCACATCTGCCTCGCCCTCATCCACTCCGCCAGCTGCCGTCCCAGCTTCTGGTTGCCATCATGGTTCAATCAATGGTCGCCGTCTCTCCTATAAAGATGCATTTTCTTATATAATACACAATTAATCAAATTATCCATCATGTATTAACAGAGAGAGAGAGAGAGAGAGTTCTATTTGTAATTTAGTTATATTGAATTTGCTATGCCTATTAATTTTACTGACAACTATGTCTTTTCTTCCCTAGTTGACAGTTGATCGGCAAACCATCGCACGCCACTTGCTCTCTGATCAGATTGACCCATTCAACCGGCAGCCACTGACCATGGAGGAGGTGGTACCTAACACTGAACTCAAGATCCGGATCACCCAATGGCTGGAAGAGAAGCGCGCTGAGAGAGCAGCTCAGTCGGAGATACCAAAGCCTCAATAGACAACTTATTTTTGAAGTTGAATTTATTTTTTTAGCAAAGTTTTTCAACATATGAAACCAATTATCATTGACTGATGGTGCTCTGCTGTACCACTGCAGGTTGGTGGCCAGCATTGTGGCATTAAAAGAACTGTAATTTTGTTTTTTGCCCTTTTTTGAAAGTTGTTAAAATATATGTTACAAGTTTACATTCTTTGTTTCTTATCCATATCTTGACATAAGATACACTCATTACACTCATCACAAATGTCAATATATATCTTGAGGGCAAGCATCAATTCAACAAATTGCTGTGCTGCCAAGGAAGTTAGAAGCATGTTTCTAATGCAAAGAAACAGAATTAGGGTTGCATTTACACTAAGTGAGTCGTGTCAAGTCATTTGATGCAATTTATTTTGACTCGTCTCCATTCAACCCGACTGCGTCAACTTACAACAAGTCACTACGAGCAGGTGAGGACAAATAGTGAAGGATGATAGAGACTGCAATTGAACTGCTTCCTCTCCATTAGTAACATGAACACCAAAAATTGCCACTCTGAATTCCTAACTTACACCTGTAGTTAGCGTTACATTGCCCTTGGCCAGTGGCCAGTTCTACCACCTCTCACAAGAAAAAGGTATGGCAGATGATGAAAGCAATAATAGAGGCTAACAAAGGGAAAGTAATCATATTGTCATCTTTAACCAGTCAGTACCGATGAACAGTAAAAATATACTGCCTTTGCAATTGTTTTATGTAGTGTTGATTTATAGGCAAGCCAGGTATGACAAGTGATGAAGGGAGTGACAGGGATTGATGGAGGAAACTTACATACTAGTAAATCATCAGCTCTCATCTTTACTACCAAAGAACAACAAGATCCTTCAGGCTTTATGGAAGTCATGAGTTAACATAAAGGTGAGACATGTCTACCATCATACGTGACGACACTACGGCAGACTCACTGTGACTGATGTCAAAAATAAACCCAACCTATGACTCGATGCTACTTGAAGCATCTGGTGTTTGAGTTTTTTCAAAGAGCCATGAAATAAGTGTTAGAACTTAGGTGTCGATTCTTGCTGCATCATGAATCATTTTGACAATTCAATCCTTGTGACTCATTTGGTGTAAACTCAACCAAGGTCATGAAGATGGGAAAACATATGTGGATAGGAAGCAACATAAACATGAGATCAAATACTTTTGAGTAGTTACGAAGCAATTATTTCTACACACTGGACAATGACCAAGGAGACCTAACTTTCCTAGATGGGAGAGGGCAAAACCAGAATAGCTTACTTGTTGGCTGATGATGTGAGGATGGTGGAAGATGCAGAGGAATGCACTGGTTACTAATGTACTAGTTAGTAGATATCATTCTTTTGTTGGGTAGTGGAGGTGGCAGATATCAGCCCAACACGCAGGTATCAAGTGAGTGACCATGGAGAAGGTAGGTTTTGGGGCCCTTCAGTTGGCCTGATCCACCAAGGCAGCCAGGTTAGGTAGCAGCACTTGATGCACTGCTGCTACACAGTCCTGTGAAAATACAAGACTCGTTACTACCATGACCAGCATCTTGTGAAAAGAAGGCCTACTGAAAGTGGCAGCTCCTAAAAGAAATAAAAAAAATCATCCGAAATCTATGAATACACAAGTCTGGAAACCTCACTTTTGACAAAATTCAAGTCATGGGAAGTAATAGATATAGAACATCGAGAGTTCTAGGATAAAAAAAGAAAATTCTTGATGTCGGAGGGCAACAGATATAGGTAGATAAAAAAGGGCCCATGGCATTGGCACTTCTCATATAATCAAAGTGAAAGCATCCAAGTAGTACTACAGCTTTAGCAATGGTCATGGGACACATTGTTGAGCAATACAACTGTCAACACTATGACTAAAGATATGCTATCTGTATGTTTTTAAAATATCACAATATATACAGACAGCAATGGTAAGTAATAACGAATATGGTCAATCTGGGCATTCATATAACCAAACCCAGCATATGAATAATATTAGACAGCAAGTGACTGGAACCATCATTAGTCATCACTCACTTAGAGTAAGGTGGACGTGTTAACATTACTTGTTCAAGATATTTTGTAATGAGGCACTGGGAGGAGTGAGAAAGCACTCAGTACAATAAAGCAATACGGCAAAGCAGTGTCCCGGTACGTGAACCGCTGAAGACAGGCACTTGATGGGCAGATGAAGCAAGCAAAGGTGTTACTCTCCATGGGCCCAATCATTCTACGCAACTATCATTCCACGCATTCTGTTCACCTATCACTACATGCACCTAATAATTTCACGTATATAAAAATTTTGCACATACTATCGTTCAGATCATTAAATCATTCTGAACACCTAATCATTTTGCTCATTTTATCATTCCATAGACTTCAGCAGTCACTAATGGTGTGTTTGGTGGGGCGGGAGGATGAAGATAATGTCAGTGCATATTGGGAATCTTTAACTAATCTGTTATTTCACCTAAACAAGCATCTTCAATTCCAAGTGCAAGTTCGGATTTACAAAATATCAACCATTCACCTATTGCTGACTTCACTAGGCCGGGCAAGCATGGAAGTAGTAGTAGTAGATCATCTGTGATAGCTGACATTTATCTTGCTGCCTTGTTTCCCTCCTGTTTCCCGAGACAGACAGACAGACAGATAGACACACACACACACACACACACACACACGCTAACATCAAACTCACGTATAAAGTCAGGAGACACAAGCAGGAACGACGCCCAGTACCCCCACGCAAACTTCTTCACCACCACACAGACACTGAGTGGCTGATGGGTGGTGGCTGCTTTGTCGAACGGCTGTCTCGGTATCTCGCTGCCTTGCTTCGAAACTCCAAGCAAGCAAGGAAGCAGAAAAAAAGTGGATGGGAAGGACAAGAGATGAGCGATTTTCCGGTATTTAAAAGGAGAAACTCTTTATCGTGGGTAATTTGGATGGTAACTTTTTCTTAATGAAGTTTAGGAAAATTACTTCAAGTGTAAATGACTAAAATTGCTTCGAACTACCTGATTGCTCTTCTTGATAGTTCCAAGATAAAAAGCCGAAGTGAAATAGGAATGAAACTATCGGGAAAACTGTTTGCCAAGGAAAGTTATGAGGAAAAGAAGAGAAGAAAGAAAAGAAATAAGTCTAAACTGACCAATTAAAAGAGGGAGAACCCTAAAAATTCTACGAGAGAGAGAGAGAGAGAGAGAGAGAGAGAGAGAGAGAGAGAGAGAGAGAGAGAGAGAGAGAGAGAGAGAGAGAGAGAGATAGCAATGTAAGCGGCCTCCACCTGCTTTCTCTTCCTTTTTTCAATTTCGTGTACAGGGCCGCCGCGTTTTCCCATCGCGGCAAATGTCCAAGCTCCTCTGCATGTAACACCAGTGGTTCCATGGTGGCGCAGGTCGCTTCTATGCTCCTTCAATCTCCTTTTCATCCCCCTCGCCGTTTCGCCATAGTATAGAGCAGAACAGCCGCCATAAGGGATTGAGTACACCACACTTTGTTGCCTCGTGTCATCACTCGTCTTCGCATGAACTAAGTCATGTAACTTTTGTCCCAAGGCATACGATACGCATGCCTGCATCATATATAACAAGAAAGGAGAAAGGGAAGAAAAGTCAATCTTTTAATATTTCCATCAGAAGTTTGGGAAAGTGGTCAAGCAATTAGTAATACGATAAGGGGTAACACACACACACACCAAATGATTATGGTTGCGTCCTCTCTCTCTCTCTCTCTCTCTCTCTCTCTCTCTCTCTCTCTCTCTCTCTCTCTCTGTATTAATGAAGAGATATACTTAATTATATATCTATGTAACCACTTATTAGTGTAAACCTTACCTTGTAATCATCTCTGTTCTTCAGTCTAATGAAAATATCAGGTATTTTCTTCCTGGTTGCATTTCTGTAACAAGAATAACAACTTTACAACTGCCTCTCAGAACTCAATAAAGTAGCTGATACCATTCAAGATAATATTTGAAAATATTAGATTATTCCATGGGTCAAGTGAGACTCCTGCGTACACTGACACCACAAGGCTGTACTCAAGCAGAATCTGTGTATATCTATCTGGGTGTCTCCCAGGTTTCGTTTGTGGAGAGGCGGGTGAGCGTGGGAACGGAGGGAAGCCGATGACACTGAAGGGAGTCAGTCATTCGCAGGGATATTATAATCCTTGGTCATTCGCCTCTCCAAATTACGTCAGTGGACAAATAATTCCAAAGCAAGGTTTTTTATATTCCATACGAAAACCACTCACATGAACCCATAACATTACTGAATTACTTGAACAACAGATGAGCTGATAGATAGATAATCACATAAATCCATTCCTACTCTAATGATATCACTCTACACTTTTCCACATCTTTCTAGAGACGACCAACCCTTCAGAAAGTTAATTCTGTAGTTCACGCAGGGAGGCCACAGAACGCCTGACTTCTGATCTCTCTAAGACTTTCTTCTTCCTCTCACCCCTATTCTGTCCAACTCTCTAACGCAAGAGTTAACCAGTATTCCCAACCATTCATTCCTTTCGCGGTAAACTGTGGAACTCTCTGCCTGCCTCTGTATTTCTAACTTCCTATGACTTGACTCTATTTAAGAAGGAGGTTTCAAGACATTTGGGTCTGATTTCAGGCTAACTCTTTTGACCTTTCAGAGGCCTAGCACATAGTGGGCTTTTTATTTTCACTGTTTTTGTTGCCCTTGGCCAGCTTACCACTCTTACGTAAAAATAGAATAAAAGGAAAAAAGGAAAAAGAAAAAAAACAACAGCTAAGTTTTTGACACAGCAATCAGTTTTTGACCTACACCTTCCCATCCCTCGAGGTAACACACACACACACACACACACACACAGGGCGCGTGAAGGTTTGAGATTCGTACACACAAAAGCTGAAGAATAAATGGATTTCTTTTACAGATGTTTATTTCAAAGATCATTTGTGTGTAAAAAGTACACAATCTATATAGATAAAGACAAAAACTTACGTGATATCACAAGGAATTCCCTTTACGTATAACTCATCAGGATCTATTCAGTAAGGTTCAAACAAGGCGCCGCACAAAACACGGCAGTGAAGTGGGAGGCGTCATGCTTATGCATAAAACACAATGAAGTATGATCTGGCAGCAAATATTAACTCAAACATACACACCCACATCTATAAAGGGATGTACCATAACGCAACACAACATTCGGCAGAACAATGCCAAACAAATGTCAATCGCAATGCAGCCAAGGAAGAGAAAAGCTGAAGGCAACAACACAAAAGAATAGAATATAAAACAATGATCTCTAACGCAACAAAAGCAGTACCGTAATGAGTCAAATGGGAAACTTGTATTCTCTTAAAAAAAAAAAAGAAAAAAAAGTGAAAGAATCATTGCCCAGTTTATAACAGAGCAATAATGGCAACATGAATAGGTGATGTGTATACGTAAAAAGAACAATGCCCACCAGGATTCATCAAACCACCTCTGTAGAGAGACAAAAGGAGTGCTGGGTGGTAGTAGATAAGGAAGAATTAAGGCGGCTCGTCTTGGGGCTCCGGTGCTGGTGGCCCGGGTTCGAATCCTTGCCAAACCTAGTTGCCCAGTGGGAGATGTAGTGCTCTCTCGTTAACCCTATTAGTGCCGTATGACCTAAGCTGTTGCGGCATCTAATGGAATCATTTCCATTTCCATCATCCGAGTGAGGCTCGCACGCTAGCCGTTCATTTAAAACAAGATTAGGAGATGAAGTCGGTGATGCACACGAGACAGACGGCAAAAATGACAAAATTTATCAATGCATACCATCGACCGGATCACAGAGAGAAGCATAACAAGGCAGTGGAATCCAGTAAACAACACAGCGAGCCTCGACGTCCCTGCATAAGAGAGAGGCAGTGTGACATGAATGAAGGGCAGAAGGGGGAGGAGGTGGAGGGCCTCCAGGAATATATACTTAATTGAGCACCGTATAAAAATAGGGTTGTTATTAGTAGTACAGTAGTTGTGGTCGTCGTTAACGCAGTACAGTGAGATAGGAGTAATTGTGTACGTTAGCCGTGTCTTAGCAACACAGAATAACATGAGGCAGTACAGCACATCTGTCATTACGTTAACACGCAAACAGGTAATGGAGAGCAGGTAAAGCAGCAAGATTCACTGCTCCAGTCTCGAACGCTTCGGTGCCTTACCTCATCTACTTTTATCTACCTCTAGTGGAAGTTACTGGGGAGTTTCCAGAGAGATTTTCAACGATTCTAGTGATACTATAACATGAATTCTACGGCACCAAGGAAAAAAAACACCTTTAAACATTACACTTGTTAAAAATAGACTTACAAGAGGACAAGTGTTGAAATACTGGCCATTGTAAATTGTCTACGTGAAGGAGTCGTGAGTAACGAATTCCTTCACAAACTGACTCAATTTCCCACGCCCGCACCCATCCACTGACACTCACACCCATTCACCCATTCACCCCCCCCCCCCCCCCCC
>JAHFWG010000090.1:322862-365362 GCA_020233015.1 Callinectes sapidus | reverse complement strand
TTACATAGATGAAACACACACACACACACACACACACACACACGAAGATAAGAAGCGCGAGGCGGTCTGTTCCGCCGCAGATCAGCTGTTGCCCCCGGCAGGGCCCTCCAACCACCCTCCCCAGCTGCTGTCCGCCCGGCCCCTCACCCCGCCCCGAGGTGCAGGCGGCACTCACACCCCACATGCGACACTCCCTGACACACCACCGCGTGCTGGCGGTGGCCAAGAACCCGCCCACAGGCCCCGCCCCGTCTCTCGTTCAAGAAGGAGAGCGTCCCATTGCCCTGCAATGAATTATCCCCAAAATGACGTACATAAACGCACGTATGTACAGGAGTCCCCTCGCGATGTTGAGGAACCACCAACAGCATGGAGGTGTCACACTAAGGCACACAACAAGAAAAAGGGGAGCCGCACCAACCCATTCGTCAAATGTTTCAAACACTAATAAAAATATTCAGAATGTTTTCTTCCTTGTCTCTCTCCCTTTCTCCCTCTCTTGTTTCTTTCCTTCCACTCATGTTCCTTTGGTCGATGTCTTACACATCAACAACCACTGGGTGACGTCACTCATCCCGTATTTATAGTGGTCGCGTTTATATTACCCCCCGAAATGCCTTTCCTGCCACGCCCTGGGCTGATCGCGTACCGAGTCACGGCCTGGGCCAGATTCCTAGTCCCTGTTGTGTTTCCATTCCCACTTCGGCCAACACAGTCACGTTCCCGCCCCCACGCCTCACTCCTGGAATGGAAACGTTCTTACCTCTTCCAGTGGACCCCAGGGGGAGTTTTCCAAGCTCCTGCAGAGAGTAAATGTTATCCAGGAGAACAAGGACTACTACACACTACACACACTGAGTTATCACTGCGGGCGGGTGTCCATTGGGGAGGGCGCACTACAACACACCACGGGGGCTTGGCCGTGCCGACAACACTGGAACTATATCGCTTCTCGCATGGAAAGTGCTCGACGACGGACGAAAGACAAAATTTATCCTTCAAGTCTCTCCATCTGGTTACACTCGCTCTATCCTTGCTACATTTTAGCCTAATTTCATACCATTGATTTTATATTTCAGTTATGTAAGGGAAACCACCTCACAGTAAGAATAGCACACATAATATGCCGCGATAAGGCGTAAAAACATCATCTCGGCGGAGGCGGACACAGCGGATTGATCGGTTGGTGGTGCCATCTAGCGCCGGCAGCCACAACCTCCCACAACACCAGCCCTGCCACACAGTCGCCACAAGTTTCCGATCAATATCGTCCTATAATTTAGACACAAGAGCATGAGAACAGCAGATATGATAGTCTGTGTGTCTCTCGCTGCTTGTGGAAGGTTGGCGGTGGGGATATTGCAGGCAAGGATAAGAGGAAGGTGGCAAGACCCTTGTGGGTGGTTGTGTATATCAAGTCAACTTTCAGGCCAAGCACGTCATGGTTCGCACGACCCTGAGTCTCGGCGCCACGTTCAAACCGCTGGCCCCGAGTCATCTTCCAGTCAACTTTCTGTACTCACCACTTCAATTATTTATACTCAACGCTACGAACTTCTCACTTTCTTTAATTTTCTTTCCAGTCAAAAAGTTCCCGAAAAGACATGCTTGATAGTAAAATGTGAGGGCGTAATCGATACGTGTGTGTGTGTGTGTGTGTGTGTGTGAGAGTTTATCTACAAACACTAGCCGCATGTCATGAAAATTTTTTGTAGTGGATAGACAAACCACACTGCTAACTAGGAAATGCAAATAAATAACTACTTCTGAATACTTCCTAATGATACTTTCAACTATTCTTTCTTGTGACAGATTCATGTGGAACGAGGAAACTAAGACGGGTTAGGGCTGTCGTAACCGGCCGTGCCTCACCACCTATCACCGGAAAACCACCACCATTCCTACTGATCTCACTCCGCATCTACAACTAACCACTCATTCTTCAGCTACTGTACGAAGGAACGCCAAGAGGACCGATTTCCTTTTACAGTGGATTAGAAGCACAATGAAGCACTGTCCTTATAATAACAAATACACGCGTTCAGCTCAACCACGTCACCTACAGTAAGTTCCTCTAAGTACTCGACGCCGAAGAATATGACCTTGCCTGGACCCACTTCAACTTACTTTCACAACCTCAACCTCCATACGTGCCTTTGGCCTCAAACAGTAAGGTGCCCCTACTCCCACCACTCCAAAAGGTAGAGGAAGAAGAGTGGAGAGGAAAGGAGGGTGCAAGAGGTCCTTATCCCTCCATAAACACTTGAACCCCCACCCCCTCCCTCCCTCTCCCAAATCCTAGCCAGTCCATACATTCCTGCCTTTTCCTGAAACCACTTCAGACTCATCACTCCCGCTTCTCTCACTTCCCTCCCTACCTTCTCTCCCCTCTATTTCACCCTCCCTCTCTTTCCCCCTCCCGATCCACAAGCGTCTCTGCGAATGCCTCTTAAGAAGAACGTGAGATGTAGTAATGAATTCATATTCGTAATCAAAATTCAAATGGAGAATACGAAATTTTAAATGTGTTAATTTAGAGAGAGAGAGAGAGAGAGAGAGAGAGAGAGAGAGAGAGAGAGAGAGAGAGAGAGAGAGAGACGAGTAGAGCGAAGATGAGAGGGAGAGTGAGAGATGCGAGGAGAGAGAGAGATGAGCACTGAGTCGAGAGAGAGAGAGAGAGAGATGAAACCAGTATAATAGCAGGAATCAATACTAGTTATTTACCTGTAATTCTCCCCTCCTTTCCTCCCTAGCCCCTCTTCCCCTACCACCTTCACGCCAAGCTGTCTCTCCCTTCCCCAACATCACTTCACCTCACCAGCATGTCACTCACCAATCGTTAGTCACTTCGTCACTCAATTCATCGGTGTCACATTCAGTTAAATCAGTTACTCAGTCCAGCAATCAGTAGCATTTGGTGACTAAGTAATCAATCAGTGAGTCAATCTATCTGTCAGCTAACATAGGTAAATCTCCATCTATTTGCTTTTCAGTAATGTGAGTCAGTCTAACTTGTGTGAGTTGTAAGTGTGTGACTCACTCACCCGCTCCTTGTCTGCTGGACTTGGGCCATATTCTGACTCAGTACATAAATGCACAGACTCCCACATAGCCCTTCATTGTCATTAGTACAAATCCAACACAGGCTTTGGTGAGTCTTGATTATCTTACCACTACATCTACAGCATAAAAAGCAAGTCAAGATTTGTAATAGACCACGAGCAATTTCCTTTTCATATTAAATTCCAAGCAATAATCAAAAGTATTACTTAAAATGTTACTTATGGCTTCTGCAGACAGAGGGATTATTAAAGTTATGGAGCAACTACAACCATCCTCTCATATATGTTCTAGATCTCCCGGTGACTGAAGAAAATCAAATTTTAGCTTTCTATTCTCTAAAACCAAGAACATTTAACTCTGCAATGTGGCTCTAGACTTGCCCTGAATCCAGCAAGAGATGAACCTTTGCATATGTAGTAACAGACATAATAGTAAATTACATACTTCTATGTATACATATATAATATTTGGAAAAATCTAAAACCACTTCATGAATTTTTTTTTTTTTTTTTTTTTTTTTTAATCAAGAAAGGAAAGCTCTATTAATCCAGATGCAGCATTACTTCTCTACCTGAACTAATATCAAATATTTAGTTCTACACCTGCTCTCTTACTTACTGAGTTGTGTTTTGTGACTATCAATATCCTCAGTTTTAAATTACTCATTCTATACAACAATAATTTCAATAGAGTATTTTGTAAGTTCCAAGAGGCCACCCTGATTCTAAATTTTAAGTACAGCAGCAAGATATATAATTTTAGTCTCCAAATGCCATCAACTGCTGTCTTGAAGGAAAGGTATTGTTTGAGTCACCAGGATAGAAACAGTTCATTCTCACATTTAAATCCAGAAACACCTAAGTCACTCCGCAACCACGAGAAATTACACCATCTACATAGTAACTCAATTTACCATCAAAGAATAGATGCCACACTCTGTACTATGTATATTGCATCTGCTGGTTAACGTTACTTTTTATATTCTGGCTACAAATCAGAGCAAATACAAAGGAGACAAAGGAGACAAAGTAGGACCTTTCAAAAGATGAGCTTAGGTGTCCTTTGATGATTTTTTTTTATTTTTTTTTTATTTATACAAAGTGGGCTTTTTTATGGGAATTTATGGGCTAAAGAAGACCCCCTAATAGAGACCTCCTATCTGAAAACCCATCCATTTGAGAGCCGTTACCCAGAATGGATGCCCAATCTCCACTCACATCATGGCCAGGATTCGAACCCATAGACTAAGGGATCCCAAGACCCCCAAAGTGTCAGTGGTTCCATTGTACCACAGCAGCTCCCAAATTGTGGGCATTATTCATGCCATTAAGTAGATTTTACGTCTTCATTCATTTCATTCCATGTACAAAGACATATTTTCATTAACAATCTACTTTCTCTTTGCCTGTTAGACTCTGCCTCCTTTTAACTTATTGGATACTGATACAAGGAAGTGTGTATATTAGTAAAAAAAACAAATGCACATGATTTAGAATTCCAATTAAAAACTCATCTTCTATTTGTATGTTCTGTATGTTCTGTATTTGTATGTGTACGTGTATGTACTCCACTTGCAATACGTTCACACTCTTAGCCACATCAGTCCACAGTAGAAAGGGATAGTCTTATAGACCGTCATAATACTCTCCAGGAATTTCAGCATAGCACAGTTGGCCACATACTTTCATTCATGACTGTTCTCTACAACACTACATCACCTCCATTCCTGAGACCACAGCAGATGCAGGGGAGTTCTTAGCGAGTGTCCCACATCCTAAATGGGTCCAAACACCAAGAGGCTCCAGGTGCAATCACACTTCCTACCTGGAGTAAACACAATATATCTTCATGCATTCATCACTGTTGTTCTCCATTCCCCACTATCATGTACAATTGCTCTTGCTTGCTGCATAATTATTTTTCTCTCATTCAGTGCCCTCTTCACACAATTCAGTCACTGTAGACGGAGCCTTTCTTTTAACTTCCCACTATGCACATGTAAGTTATTATTCTCTTTATTAGCTTCCTCTCCTCTATCATGTCCACATGTCCAAACCATCTGAACACACAATGATCGCCCCATCTAGCCAACTCTCTTAAAACACAAGTTCTTCTTTTAACTTCATTGTTTCTGATTCTGTCTCATGTTACTCTGCACATACACTTTGTTTCATTACATTTAACCATTTCTCCTCTGCTATTCCCATGTTACTAGTTTCAGTATAATATGATAACGTGGGCACTACTATTCCCTCACTTTACATTCAAACCCAGTGTCCCATGCTTAAAATCTTCTCAGTCCACCAAGCATTTTTCTTGCTTCTTTCATCCTGTACTTTACCTCTGTATCAATTCCTCTGTCCAATATAAATGTTGATCCCACATCTTTGTAGCTATCCATCTCTTCCACTTGTTTTCCATTCAATCTTACATTAATCCTTTCAACACCTATGTTTCTTGAGCATTTCATTACTTTATTTTTACCAACATTCACTTTTAGCTTTCTCCCTCAACAAACACACCCATAATCCTCCACCCATCTTTACAACTTCTCTGAATCAGCCATCAGAGCTGTCATTAGCAAATAGTAACGGACTCCATGCAATCCCATAACTTTTCCTTATCAAATTAAAACCTCAGCCAAGAATTCTCATTTTCCTTTTCTTTACTACATCATCCTTAGAAAAATCACAGTGATGTTACACAACTCTGACACAAACCTATTCTAACAGGAAAGAACTCAGTCACATTATTACCAACAATCACACATGCCCTGCTATTAACGTAGAAATTCTTTACATCTTCTAACAACCTTCCTCTAACTTGGTAAACATCCTGTGGGCCTTTTTCTACCAATCAAATATGCCATGAAAAAGATTCACTTTCGACAAAAGCTCTAAATATTCTATAATTATCTAACTGTAAGACCTTTTAGTATGTCTTATAGTACATAACCAGTTTAAGCATAAATTTTACTCATAGTATATAAAAACAGCATGGCTACCCAAAAGAAAAGAAAAATCACATTGAATTCTATAAGGCATAACAGTGAATCACATCTTCAGTTTTTGAGACAACACTCAGTAAAATAGTTGAGTTAAATGTGAGCAGCAATTGACTTATCAAGACATACATAATTTCTCACTGTGTATCTAATACATCAGGTAAATTAATTCCTCTATAATTATCACACTGATCCTTGTTTCCTTCATTATGTACAGTATATGTACTAAAACAATAGTATAGCAGTCTTTGCTCATTCTTATGTACTTTCCCTCCCTCCAAAATAGTTAGATTAATTACATCAATTTGGTTATAACCTCTTTCATATTTCAGTTCTTTAGCTACTCTGCCATCTATATATATGTATACACCAAGGTTGGAGAGTCATGTAAGTCAGAGTCAGAGTCAGAGTCGGTAAAAATGTCCCAAATCCAACTCAGACTCCAACCTTAACATAAATTACAGAGACTAGAAAGTCACAAAAATCCCACTTTTTAAAATATACTACACACTTTATTTCCACCCAAGAAAATGAGAAATCATATCAGTGCTGCTATCTGTCAGCAGAACAATGGGAAACAAAACATAAATAAATACCACCACCAGCTGATTTCCCACTACTTGCTACTGAGTGGAAATGTCTCGTCAATGTTGGGAAAAAATATATATAAAATTAGTCAAATAGTTTTGAGGTATGGATTATTTATTTCTGGCAAAATACATGTTTTCTTTTCTTTCTTTTTTTTTTAGATAATTTCAATTTCCGGAAACAATAAAAAAGTGACATTAGTCTATTTTGAAATCGTCGCATTTGAGGCCAAAAACAACCATCTCAAAGTGAGAAAGCATCATCCTTTGACCAGAAATAAGTCAGAGCCTCAGAATTACAAGCCAGTCGAGTCGCAACAGACAGAGCAGCACATGCAGCCGTAACACGCAGCAGCAGAGCAGCACACGCAGCCGTAACACGCAGCAGCAGAGCATATCCCTCAGGAAGACAAAAATCCCTAAAATCTTTAAAAATCTATAATGTACGAATGAAAAGTTACTTATACCGTCCAATGAATCAAAATGCAAGAAATAACATTATCTATACAATGAAAAAACCTTCCTAGCACTCCAAGGTAAACATATTTTCAAAAATTACAGAAAAAATGGAGATATAGTTATTATGCCTAGGGAATGGAGTTAGAGTCGGATACACAAAAAATAAAAAAGTCAGAGTCAGAGTCAAAGTTCAGTGTTTTGAGTATTGACTGCACAGCCCTAATACATATACTCATACATATACTAATACATACGTACATACCTCAAGCTTTCCCATAATTAAGGTTCACAGTGAACTTCAAAACTTTTCTAATAATCTTTTCTTTTCATACTACCTTTTTCTACTTCTTTATTGTCATACTCATTAATACCACTCAGATTTCTTAGATTAAAGTCTAAATCATACACAATAGCAGCACAGTACCATCTCACTGGCATTACATATCCTACACTCTGGAACCCAAGGCACTATGACATTCAGGTTTTCCTAGAATACCTTCACCAGTTTCCTCTCGGTACCCAGAGAACAGTTGGGTGAGCTGTGTACCAATTTACCCGACCCAGATACAAATTGGAGTCCAGAGATTTGTAGCCAACACACTACCCATTATCCAATGATCTATTCTCCCAATTCACATGTTCCCTTCCCTCTTGTTCTAAGCTCTCCTAACATCTTTTTCACACATCTACTTCTTCACCTTCACAATATGGCCACACCATTTCAATGTACTACTCCTTTTTTGGACATTCACATTGATTATTTCTACACAATACTCAGTTCATCTTGGTTTAAGAACTCTGAGCTCTCTCCCTCATCACTAAGACTATAGTACAGGTATCATGCATTACTTCACCTCCTCCCTAGTTCAATATATTTTCTCTTTCCTTTTGTTATTCTTTATAACAGTGACTTTCATTCTTACTGTATATTTCTATCAAATTTAAAATAATAAGCAAGATCACTAAGAAACCCAGCTTGAAGCACATACCCACACAGACAGAGAAACAACTAAAACATTACAATGAATATGACAAAATATCCAAAAGTATATTCACAATCACCAAGAGTTTCAAAACATTATTATGAATTAAGCAAAGATTCCCTATAACAACTTCAGATCTCTAAACCGCTGATCTACACATATGCAATATATACACTGCATATCAACTAGACAACTCTCCTCCTTCACACAAACTAAATGCACTTACTGTTACTACACACACACACAAAAAAAAAAATGGCAACTCAAAACACCAGCCTCAGAAGCCCCCACTGGAGAGGAGACCATAAATATCCCCAGGTGGACTGCTCTTTTGGTATCAACCACAAAGGTCTTGACACCCCCTCTATCTTTTCTTCACTAAATTGTGCAACATTCATGGTCTTATCTAATTTTCAATCTGAAAAACACCACCTCTCCTCTGCTAAACCTCATCTTTTTTCCTCACTGAAACACAAGTGTCTGAGGCAACAGACAGTTTTCTCTGTTTCTTCCTATTTTCTCTATCCTCAATTTCATTCCAAAGCTGGATGTTGTGTCTATGTGCACAATGACTTGGCTTGCTCTCCTGCCCATACTCTTGAATCTTCCGAGTGTTCCACCATCTGGCTTCAACTCAAAAGTCACTCCTAAACTAAATCAATCTGTGCTGCCTACCTCTCCCCTAACTCCTCTGACTATAAGGAATTCTTTGTTCATTTAAATTCCAAAAAGTAGCACATTCTGTCTCTCTATCTTCTGTTCTTGCACTATAAAAATTTCTCAAGTCTTCCACCTCCTGAATCTCATTTCCTTTATATTACAGCTCAGAATCATACAAAGTGTGTTCTTCTGCAATGATATTTTCCATGCCCTAGCTGGCCTAACCTCTCAGAAGGCTTATGAACCAGATGGGGTCCCTCCTACTGTTCTCAAAAACTGTGCCTCTGTGCTTGCATTGTGCCTGACAAACTCTTCCAACTCTGTCCATCGACTTATACCTTTTCTTCTGGTTGGAAGTTTGCCTACATGCTAAAAAGGGTGACTGTTCTAATACCTCAAACTACTGCCCTACAGTTTTAATCTCTTGCTTGTCTTAAGTTTCTGAGTCTATCCTCAATAGGAAGATTCTTAAACATCTATCACTTCACAATCTTCTATCTAATCACCAGTATGGTTTCCATCAAGGTTGCTCTACTGGTGATCTTCTGGCTTTGCTTACCAAGTCTTGGTAATCCTCTTCTACAGATTTTGGTAAAACTTTTGCTGTTGCCTTAGACATATTAAAAGCTTTTGATAAACTTGCGTAACGCCTTGGAATTGGACAGGCAAACCTTCACTTGTCCAATGATTCAAAACTAATTTTTTTCTATCTACTCAATACAATCCCCTTCTCACTAATGATGTTCAAATACACTAAATATGCTAAAAATCTAAACTCAAAATTTCACATCTAACTTCCCACAAAACTTCTTCCAAAATATTAGTTATTCTGTGTTAACTTATAAAACTATGCTTTCTCACCTTAACACAGCTACCTACTAAGCCACGACAAGATACCATAAGAAGTATATGAGGATCAAATTACAAGTGAATTTCCTTCTAGTGATAAACTAAACAAGATGACAAACTCAGCACAGGAAATTAGTGAATGCATTTGTTATAGGAGCTTCACCTTATAAGTGTAAGTCACTCAAATATATTCAGAGGAAATATCCCTTTATAGGCAGAACAAGTTCAATAGATATAGGCGGGCATAACGATTTTAAAATGGCCTTTATTTACTGTTTGCCTTGTAGGCAGGCAAAATTTGTTAAAGGTGATGATATTGACTGATAAAAAGCTTATGAAAACATCTAAAAATTCCCTAAAATCCTACAATATGTAAAGTCTAAAAACAATTTTAACATGTTAACCACCATAAACAATTATTAAAGCTCCATTGTGGCACCATGATGTTTTCCACTTAGCAGCATTCAGAGCTGCTGTCGCAGCACTGAACTTTTTAGTTTCTATTAGACTGATAAAGGTCTTGTGACACCAGGCAGTGTGTTAGTCTCATCAGTATAGCAGCACCACACAAGCCACCTGTGATACATGACATGGGCGGTACATGTGGCAAAGCGTCAGTCTCATCAGTTCATCAGTGCCTCATAGGGCACCTGTGGTCAGGAATTACATTGAATATTTAACTTATCATGCCACCATTACTATATTTGACAAAGTATACATGAGTCCAGAAATAATACTCATGCATAAAAACTGTATGCAATCAGTGTGATGGCAGCCCACACCTATACGTACCGTGTTTTTGAAGAATGCAATCTGTTGACCAATAACTTCAAATTATATATAATTGTAACCTCAGCTGATATCATTATTTTTATGGAATTAATGGAGAGAATATTTAAGAATCCTGTGGAATACAGATTTTTATTTGTATATAACTTTTTTACAGGAAAATTTTTCTTTATCATATGCTTTGATGATATCGATGTTATATTCTTTTATTATAATAACTCTCCTAAATAATAAATCAATATATAAATAGAAATAGAAAATATTCTCTCCCCTTTTTCCTACAATCAACTGTAAATTACAATTTTAAAAAAAATAGAAAATGATGAAGGAAATTTTGCTTCTAAGTCACGCTTATTTTACTTATAAATCAACTAGTTTGTCTTTTTTTTACAACCATCTTTACCATTGCATAGTTAGGATAACCATATTAACGTCCTGCCACACTGTGTGGGGAAATACTCCAAGAGGTACACGATGTAATGGTCATCGCGACACACCTTTACAGTGCCGAGCCTCCACAAGAACAGCTGATTGCCACACCGAACCTCCCACTGCGTAACAATTGTCCATGTGGCTGTGATCCATACAAGTCATCATTCCCAACAACTACAGCACTGCAATGGTGTGGGCTGCCGCTAATGACACTGGACCACAGGTGAAAGGGCCGGGTCACGACATATGCACGTAATTAGCAATAATCCTACACCTCCACTGCTCCTGACTCCTGTTAATCGTGGTGACTCTAAAACAACTTATGAAAAAAAGAATGGTTACCTTACCTTCAGGTGTAATGTTCACTTGGTATCCTGCAGAGCGTGACAACACATCTTGGGCACGTCAGGGTCTCATGTAAACAAACAGCTGTCCAAACTGCCGCCAAACACACGCAATAGATGGCGCCACGCTCTTTGCAAACTAAAAACAAATGAACCTCCACAAGCAACGAAAACATTGCATTCATACTCGCGTAGTGCACACTAAAGAAACGCAAAGAGAAAAATTATTTATGTTACATGTTTGAAGTGAATTCATTTATTGTCCAGTTCAAGAATGTGAATAGCTCAGCAGCTCCAGCAGTGGTCCAGCTGTCGTGCGAAATCCTTCACCTGCGAAAATACTCAAAGTTGACTTTCTGCACAAGCGCATCACAACACGCAAATAATTTTGCATGTGGTGCATGCGAAAATATTGAGTCTGTTATGATTATCATTATCATTATCGTTGTTGTTGTTGTTGCTGTTGTTTTTGTTGTTATTATTATTATTGTTATTATTATTATTGTTATTATTATTATTATTAGTAGTAGTAGTAGTAGTAGTAGTAGTAGTAGTAGTAGTAGTAGTAGTAGTAGTAGTAGTAAAAGTGTCATCATCATTATCTATTATCATATTGAAAAAAAATATGTATGAAATGTACTTATGTAAACGCCTCTATGCCAAACACTATCACCTTTCTTGTGCGTTCAGCACACAGAGGTGGGTGGGTCTCTGACAAGAACAGTAATTACAATGATTGCAGGAGAAAAATCACCCTAGTACTGTACCTCCTCAAATCCCCCAACTGGCAGAGGCGAAACGCCAGAGGCACCTCCACTTTGGGGGATCCTGAGGAAGGAATGGAGAAATGAGACAAGATACAAATATCTATGAGACTGATCGGAGGAGTTCAACGGAGAAGATAGGGTGACGCATAAGCAGAAGGATTAGAGGTAAGGAAAAGGTTAAGAATGTTGGGCATATTTTCAATACGGTAAGGTGTACGCGTAGGGTGTTGCTCTAGGTCATGGAGGATGGCAAAGTTGTGCACCAGGATGGTCACTGAAAGGAGAGGAAAGCCAAGGCTGGTGGTAAACATTGACATCTCTAAGGATGGAGATCTTCTCGAAGGAATAGAGACAGAATGTGCTCCACAGTATTAGTTAAATATTTTCTTATAGCCAGAGTAGTTAGGGGAGATGTAGAAAGCATAGATAAATTTAATTAAAGAGTGACTTGAGTTGAAGCCAGATGGTGGAAAACTCGGAGGATTCAAGAGCGTGGGCACGAGAGTCGTTGCACAGAAACAGCATTCACCTTTGAAACGAAATATTGAGGATAGAGAAAGTAGGAGGGAACAGGAAAAGTGCTACTGTCAGTTGTCTGTGTTTTGGTAAGGGACATGAGACGACATTCAGTAGAGGAGAGGTGGTGTTCTATATATTGAGAATTCGATCTAAGACAGCAGTTGTTACAAAATTTAATGAGGAAAAAGCTTAGGGGAGCGTCAAGACATGGTCGATACCAAGAGAGCAGTCTGACCTAAAGACATTTTATTGTTTCCTCCCCAGAAGGGAACTCCAAGGCTGGTGTTGGAATCGCCCCCCCCCCCCCCCCCTTTTTTTTTTTTCAAGTGAAGTGTGTGTGTGTGGTGAGGGAATGTGTTTGAAGGAGGAGAGTTATCTTTAAAGGTCAGGCTGTGACTGCGCCCTTGAGTTGTGAGACACAAAAGGGAAAAGTTCAGCGACAATTAGTTTCAATGGTAAGTTCACATCCCCTGAACTGCTCCAGACCAGAATTGTTCAGCTTAAAACTATAATGCTATTAGGCCTCGCTGGAAATAAATTTTCGTTTCTCCAGGTGTCTACTATACCTCTTCCTGTGTGCTATTCATCACGGTCGTCTGCTGATCACCCACCCAGCCTTTCCTCTGCGGAAAGAGCTTAGAGCTTATACTAACCGAACTTCAGGTAGGACTAAGACCACAACACACACCACACACTGGGACAATGAGGCCCCAACCCTTGTGAATTACATCCCGTACCTACTTGCTGCTAGAGAAACAGGGAAGAGATACACACTAAAAGAGGCTCGCCCATTTGCCTCGATCCGCCCGGGATTCGAACCCGGGCCGTGTGTGTATTCACCACCAGTTGAGCTAACCCGTATCCACCAGCCGTTACCCTCTCAGTGCGAGCTCAAAGCTCATTATTATCGATCTTCGGGTAAGGCTGCGACCTCACACACACCACATCCACCCCGTCCCCCTGGTCAGGGGAGAGAGTAACTGCCTCGCTTGTCGATAGAAAAATTCCATAGGTGACCTATCCTTAGTGCAGTTTGAACCGAATTCTTTGCAGATTTTTCGTAGATGATCATTCCTTATCAAATTCTGATTGACATAGTAAGAATATTTTCCTAAAAATGTCTCTTTGTTTAAAATTTTTGTTCTATTTGGAAGAAATTTTGCAGGGCGGCACACATTTGACCCGTCCCGCAGACGACAGGGTTAACCTAGAATAATAGAAACAGTATTAGTCTGTATATCATAAGTGCTCAACATAACAGAAAAGGCCGGAAGTAAAGAAAATTTTGATTCATTAAAGCAAAAATCCTATTTTCATACAAAATCTTACCATCTATCCCCTCTCCGTATCCTGAAGACTTAGGTCATACCAACATTTTAGTATGCCTCTCTTATCCATATATACTGCTGAAACAATCCGCAGGTTTTTTTCTGTAATCATAATCCTTAATTTGAAACAGCTAAGAAAATTGTGTAGTATTTACAGGCCCAAAACAACAGTACGAGAGAGAGAGAGAGAGAGAGAGAGAGAGAGAGAGAGAGAGAGAGACTCTACCACTGAGACTCACTGCTTATCATGATGTAACCAATGAATATTATCTTGAGGTGGTGAAGGATGAGTAGTTTGTCGTCCAGGAAGCACAAGCACACTGTACCACTATCAATAAGCCTCTTCCAAAACATGGATACCTCAGCCACAAGTTGCGAAAATACTTCCCTCACAACGATATCAAGCATCACTACAGACGTTTCTATTTCCAATTTATTATTTTACTATTCAACTAACAAAACAGAGTAATTATCTACCACTAAACAGTCGGTTTTTGTGTAAGTGGAGAATCACTTTCCATCAAGCAGACATAAATTATTCAAATATTGTGAGGAAAAAAGTTATCATACACGCAATCCATGATAGGTAACACCATGTCTCTCTCTCTCTCTCTCTCTCTCTCTCTCTCTCTCTCTCTCTCTCTCTCTCTCTCTCTCTCCTAACACCTGAGCGAAGCAGGTGTTACAGGTGTGCTGGTGGTCGGGGGTGTTGGGAGGGGGAAGGTGGAGGAAAGGGATCAGTTAGTACCGGCAGACAGTCGACGCACATACCACGCTGATCGCTACACGTTGGTGGTTGCTGAAATTAGGTGTGGATAGGTGAATAATGAATATGTGAGGCTCTTTGATGAGTTCAGGAGCTCAAAGAGAAAATAAGATACAATGAACAGTGCATGAGACAGAGAAAGACAGTGAGGAACGATTGTCCATGTGTTTACAGTACGAACACAGTGAAAAGCTCAAAAGGGTGAGAAACGCATCTGCTTTAAGAATATTCATATCAATGTTATATATTCTTTTCTTTTAAAGAATATGTACTTGAAACGTCGTATCTTATATATGTATATTATCATATCGCCTGAATAATTGGAAATTTCACTTCCAAACACAAATTTAGTTATATACGTATATAATAACATGAAAAAGGGAATTGTCCAATGAAAACAGTTTCAGTTAACATATGCATTATAATTTGAATGAACGTTCATCATCAAGAAAGTTGGAGGAAGATGAGAATGTCAACCGTAGAGTGGCTAGAGGGTATAGCAGTCAACGATAAGAAAGCGGATGCCGCTGTGTGTTTCCTGTGTTGACAAGAGCTGTAGTGAATCAACGTGTAGGACACCGAGTTCTAACAAAGCTGTTAGTGAAGAGCTCTTTGTACTTCAGTGCTTTGGAGAAAGGGGGATAGAAACACGCTTGATCGTCTCCCTTTCAAACAAATGTACAATTCCGAGTGAAAGTTCCACGTGAAATGTAGTAAATGTTGTTCATTGGTGTGAATCCCACATGACGTTTATGAAGGGAATGAACAGTGTGCATCTTTCCCCGCGAATTACATTTTGATCATAAGGTATGTACGTATGTGCTTATAACATCATTGTTATGATGATGATAATAATAATGATGATTTTTTTTCAATCTTCTTCTTCTTCTTCTTCTTCTTCTTCTTCTTCTCCTTCTTCTTCTTCTTCTTCTTATTATTATTATTACTATTATTATTATTATTATTATTATTATTATTATTATTATTATTATTATCATTATCATTATTTATAATAATAGTAATAGTAATAATAATAATAATAATAATAATAATAATAATAATAATAATAATAATTATTATTATTATTATTATTATTATTATTATTATTATTATTATTATTTTATTACTATTATTATTATTATTATTATTATCATTTATTATTATTATTATTATTATTATTATTATTATTATTATTATTATTATTAGTAGTAGTAGTAGTAGTAGTAGTAGTAGTAGTAGTAGTAGTAGTAGTAGTAGTAGTAGCAAAGTTATAATAAAAACAATCATCATTGGTGTTCTCAGACCAGCAGGAGGACCTGACACGTCAACTGAAAGAGAGTGGCCAGAGTGGCTGATGGTGATAAGCAAAGGTTATTGGAATCAACTTTCTATGCTTAAGAATATTACCACGTCTGCTTTTCTGAACAGGCACCACTGGAGGCAGCACAATGTATGACATCTAGAATAGTGTCGCTGTGAGACTTAACGCCCTCATCACAATCATGGGTAAAGGCTTGGGCGTCGGACAGGGCTCAGGGAAGGGTGTGAAGGGCGGCTGGAGGGTCAATGCTTTTCTGCTTCTCCTGACCGGATGGCAGGCAGTGCTGATCCCTTGGTCACCACTTATCCTCAGAGATGCCGGATTCTCTACCACCAGTGAGTACTAGTTTCCTATGTACTTGTTCATAGGTACCGTGAGGCAAGTTTTGATGATATTCACCTCAGAGTGTCAATTATTTTTGACGTGTTCTAGAACTACCACATTAATATAATTGCTTCAAATACCATTCAATGAACTGTGTATGTAAATCCCACACTGATTTTGTGGATGCACATCTCCAGGTGTGGGCGTACTGAGTGGAGGCACCACAATAGTGGCCACCGTAGGTGTGATGGTGTGTCTGCGCGCCATAAGAAGGAGCCGCAGCGGAGCCGTGCGTCGCCTATTGCTGTGGCTGCTGCTGGCCGCAGCTATTCTCCTACAGGGATGTGGTATAGGATTTGAGTTGCACCATCTGTCGCGGGGGGGAGTTATGGCATCTTGTGTCAATGGATGGCTCTTTGCTCCAGCGTCATCAGTCTTGATCCTGAATAACAAATCCACATCAACCACACCTCATTTCCCTAACACAATGTCGACAGAACAGCCTCATAGTCTTCTCTCAACCACTTTAGAAACATCATCACCTTCGATACCACCACATAATGGTTCTCACTCTGCTGGCAATTCCCACCCGCAACTTACCACTTCTCACCGACCCCAAATGGTCAACCATACCGCCACCACCACTATAACACCAGCACCCATGACCACCACCTCCCCTACCAAAGTTGCCACTCCTCCTCCTCCTCCTCCTTCTCCTCCTCCTCCTCCTCCTCCTACTACTACTACTACTACTACTACCACCACTACTACTTCTACTTCTAACACTACTATTAGTACTACTACCCCTTCCTTCTCAGTCACAACCACTTTATCGCACCATAGAATTCCAACTGTAAAGACTTCTCCAAAAAAACCTAATCATAAAGTGCATTTGGAAAACAAACTCAGTCCCGTGAGAACTTTGTCCTTTGGTAATGATGATGAAACAGAGGCACCGCACAGGAAGTTCCCTGCTACACCAAAGCCTGCTAACCCAACCAATGGTGAGGGTTCACGAAAACTTCACTACAGTAAAATTCACCTCCCTGACGTTTCTTCCACAAATTATGGACAAGGTAAAAACTTTAGAAAAACAAAATATCACGCAAATCATAAACACATACAGGTGCCAAGTGATGATGATCATCAGTATGATGTAGAAGATAATGATAGCACCTCCTTACAAAAAGAGTATGAATATGACGATCCTGAAGAAGTCGAGGAAAAAACTGATTACGAAGACGATCCTCGAAAACTCCCAAAACATCATCCGGTGTTGGACAGCTTCTTCAGTTCTTACTTTGATGAGCTGCCTCACTATGAAGAGAATACAAGGTCAAAAACTTCCAAAGTGGCAAATTCACCTCAACATAAAGTGCAGCCTGAAGTTTCTTACGCAGTTTCTAAGTCATATTCTCAGAAAACCCCAAATAAAATCGGATACCCATTCCATAAGCCTTACAACGTTGACTTTTTCACAAAAAAACGTAAGCTGAATGACCAAAAGAGACTTCCTTTCACCTATAATTCCAGGTATCATCCCCTCAACCGTCCATCTGGTATAGTAAAAGATCCATCTGATGGTAGAAGTCAATATCAGGATGATGGCTTACACGAGATCGATTCTCGACACACTTTTCTTAAACGAAAGCGCAGGGACCTCACCAAGCCAGGAAACCGTCATGTTCATCCTACCGAAATCGCAGCAAAGGAAAAGAAGCCGCATCTCAATGACGCACCGGAAAGTAAACAAAATTCTTTGGAAGAAATGAAGAGCGATAGTGTAAAGGTAATCGTAGCCTTGTTCCTGATGCTAGGCGGCCTGGCAGGTGCAGGGGTAGAGGCAGGAGTGGCTCAACTGTGGCATTGCATCGTTCATGGTTATGATGAGAGTGGCGTGAGTCAGGACGTACTGCAACGCACTATTAGTCACACCTTTCATCTCAGCACTTATGGGAGCCACAAGACTTGGACGGGCATCACCTCGGGGGGATGGACCATAGGGGCCGGTGTGGTGTCCATTCTGGCATGCTTGGCAGGGATCGGAGGTGGTGGTTACGGAGGCTTGCTGGTTGTGCATCTCATCCTCGGTGTGGCGGCCCTCCTCTTCCTCCTCATCTTGCCTGTTCCCTACGGCTCCATTGACCCGCCCAGGACCCGCCGTCCACTCTCTCTCTACCTGGATGACGAGGTAGATAACACTTAATTTTTCCAGCTGAATATGAATGGGACAGTTTTTGTGTGATAATATAGTTAATAATATAGTTGTCTTATAACGCATTGCTTGTTACGAGTACAGGTGCTGCGAGAGGGAGTAAGGCGACTTACGTTCCACATTTGGGTGTTCATCAACGGGTGTCTAGTCGCACTCACCTTCACCTTCAGCCTGTGGCTCCTTCAAGAAATGACAGCCGAAGTAAGCAGGGATTTTTTTTTTAAAGCTATTTTAGACCTGGGTACAAATTAGATGTTTTAGAATTCTCCTCTCTTCATTATAATGGTGGACTTTGTGTTGATAACCAATGGCACCCCCGAGAACTTTCTGTTACTCAATCTCCTCTTTCCATCATGCAGGGTTGGCTGGTGGGTAGTCAAGCAGGTGCTGTGGGCATGACTCTGTTGTGTGAGAGTCTAGCCCTCCATACCCAGCGGCGCCTCGTCACCCGCTGGGGTATCCATGGTCTGATGGGCGTGTGCGGCGTGAGTCTCATGCTCCATTACGGCTTCATGTGGGCATCAAGAAGTGCTGCAGTAGTGGTGATGGCACACGCTGGTTTAGGCGTGGCCATGGCCTTCCTATGGGTGGCTGTGAAACACAACGCTCTACTGCTCGCCACTGTCAGTGAGTGTTATTCAATATGACCAACGGAACTAAAACACACTGTAGTATGTATACAAACGCAACAATATCAATGTTACCTATTATTTTCTTCTTCTTCTTCTTCTTCTTCTTCTTCTTCTTCTTATTATTATTATTATTATTATTATTATTATTTCTGCTGTGGTGTAATCGAGCGTCGCTCCTGCCAGGTGACCAGGAGCGGGAGGCATGGGCGTCATGGTGGTGCTGGCGGCTTGGCCTGAGTGTCGGAGCAGCAATGTGGGGCGCTGGGGTATCGGAGACAGGTGACAGAGTGCAGCCTATGGTCCTCCTAGCCACCATTGCAGCCGCCATCCTTGCTTCCTCTCTCTGCATGACGGCCGTACTTTCGAGGTAAGATGTCATTGATGTCTCTATCTCCTCAAGTTTATCTTTAGCACTCAAGTCATTGGTCATACTGTCATACCACAATAATCATGAGAACTATCAATTTACTTTGGATGTTTAATTGTTTTCTGATCATTATTATTTTTTCTATTTGTTCTTGTGACTATCACTACTGAATATGATAAGAGTAATTTCATAATACTATACTAATGACTTTTCAGTCGAAATTCAAGAACTAGGAGGCGAGTATACCACACTCTTGACCTTGATATAGCCAACGACGAGGTCGATGAGGAAGAGGACGATGCTACCGAGGATGACTGGCTGGTCAAGAGGGCTAAAAAGGAAGGTTTAACACTGTGACTGCTTGGCAACTTCACCTCACATACAATTTAATACTGTCTATAATTTGGGATGTTCATAATAACAATGAGAGAGAGAGAGAGAGAGAGAGAGAGAGAGAGAGAGAGAGAGAGAGAGAGAGAGAGAGAGAGAGAGAGAGAGAGAGAGAGAGAGAGAGAGAGAGATTTAAAAATACCCATTCATGTGTACCTGTTGGTTTGTTCAACCTGCAAAGCCTGACTTTCTCTTCTTCCCATCAATTGTTCCACCTCCACTTATCTCATTACTCTCCTATACCTTGGCCCTACCCTATCTGTTTTGGGAGTTTCAATGTCCCTTCCCTCCCAAGCCTTTTTACCAGTAGTTGTCTCTACACAGTCAGCACAATATCTTCCCAAATGGCATGACCTACCAAGGTCATCTAAATTCTAAATATTTTGGATGGCTGTAGACCTGTCTAGTCCATGACCTGACAAAATGAAATGGAAAAGTGTAATGAATAAAAAAAATAAACAATGCATAGAATTTATTATATATAAAAAAAATTAAATCTTTAGAATAGTCTCTAAATCCCTCCATTTCGGGTCAGTCACAAAACTAATACAATTGCAAGGCAGTGGCATAAATAACTTTCCATAAATCCTCCAGTGGTAAATGAGATATGAACACTTCAAGGTAAAAAATGAATATACATACGTATTTATAAACAGACACTCTGATATTGAGTGATGAGGCTCCATAGTTACAAAAAAAAAGAGGCTTGGTATAGCAATCCTGAGCCACCTCTCTATCAATATCCAGATTAAGATCACTGCCACACCATCACACTACTGCATCATACTAAATGAGAGGATGAAACACATCAAACAGTGCTAGACAATGTGGAGTGACCATGTGATATTTGCTGTTTGGCTCTAGGTGGAAGTGATATGTAGTATGATTGAGAGTAATATGGATTGTTGAATGACAGTACGAGGTATGACCAAAAAGAAACAGGACATGGGCTGCTGATGACACGACTCAGCAGCCACATGCCGATAAACTATATCATAGTGATGCACAACATTTCAGCACTATATAAGCAAAGTCTCACTTTAGCTAGCCCATTCTTTCCACCAGTGTGTTTCTAACTCCCATGCAGTGTCCTGTCTCAATATGAGCCATGAACAAAGGATTAACATCAATTTTTTGGTTAAACTGGGGAAATCTGCTACAGAAACAGTTTCTATGCTGAAGGATGTGTATGGAGACTAAACAATGTCCCATATATGGGTGTACGAGTGGCACAAAAGGTTTAAGAGTAGATGCAATGACGTTTAGAATGACCCAAATCCTGGATTTCCTACCACATCCCGAAATGATGAAAACATCCAGAATGTGAATGAACTGGTGCACAGTGATTGTAGAATGACAGTGAGAATGCTGAGGAACTGGGATTGGGGAGGACTATCCTGACGGAGGATTTGGGCATGAAGAAGATTTGCGCAAAGATGGTCCCCAAATTGCTCTCCGATGATCAGAAGGCTCGCCGTGTGGACTTGTCCCGGGATGTCTTGGAGCATTTGCAGGGCAACCCAGAGTTCCTGGACGATGCCATCACTGGAGGCAAGACCTGGGTCTTCCAGTATAACCCTGAGAAAAAGTGGCAGAGGCTCCAATGGAAGACGGCGGGGTCTCCCAAACCAAAAGTCCAAAATCAAGGTGATGCTCATTGCCTTCTTTGACCACCAAGGATTGGTTCATCACATGCCACAAGGGCAAACTATGAACCAACACTTCTACAAAGAAGTGCTTAGCCACCTGACTGCACGGATCCGACGCTCGAGGCGTGACTCGTGAAAGAACAAGAGGTGGATCCTACACCATGACAATGCTCCCGTACACAGCGCCCTCAGCATCCGACAGTTTCTGGCCGAAACACAGGCCGCAACCCTGGAACATCCCCCATACTCACCAGATTTAGCACCGTGCCACTACTGGTTATTCCCAAAGATCAAGGGTGTCCTCAAGGGATAACATTTCGAAGGGGTTGAGGACATCAAAGAGCACGTGACAAGAACCCCGAGAAGCATCAAGAATAGGGAGTTTGAGAGGTACTTCGAGGCGCAGAAGAGGATATTACAGAAGTGCATCGACTTCGAGGGGAAATACTTTGATGGGGAGAACAAGTAGTTTCCTGTCAGCTCATGTAATAAAACTGTATTGACCAACTATGGTTTCTTTTTGGTCATACCTCATATGATATGAGCTCAAGTGACTGGTAGGCATAGTAGGATGTGGCTTTGTGTTTACGATGTGGCTGGATGCTATGTATGGTGTTGCGCTGTTGAGTATTGTGTGTGGCCTGGTATGGAGATGGGTTGTGATGGGGCTAGATGTGGTGGTAGCATAGTGAAGTGTGATTGATTTCTTGTGTAGGCAGTGGTAGTGTGTGGTGTGATGCACCTGTGTGACAAAAACTGGCAAGAGAAATCCTATCACTTTGAACACCAGAATAAGAATCAAAATGTGTGATGAATGAAAGGATAATTCAGGTTGTGAAGGAGTTTTTTGGAGAGAAATGTAGGAAAAAAGGTTGTAGGGGCAATTAGTTTGGAAGATACTCTCAAGAGGATGTTGTGCACCCAACATTAATGACTTAGGACATACAAGACTTACACAAGGTCTGGAACTTAATTCATTCATAACATATGAAGCATCTGTATATATTGTCTGACTATAATCAAAGTACATTTCTGAATGTTCATATTTGCTAAATATGCTTACCTTAAATCTATTGTTATTTTTCAGCCAATATTACATGATTCCTAATATATAATTTTTTGATAAGAAATTAATGTTATATTATGAATGAAAATAAATTCAACAATTCAATTTCATTGATGTTACTGTACTTAAAAGTCAGTAAAACTAAAATATCCTATGTTACCATAAGGGAAATAAGGAACCACCTTGAGAATAGAAAAACTGAATTGTAGAAAATAAGAAAAATAAAAAAATAAAGAAGTAGGAGACAAACTAGGGAGGTGAGAAAATATGCTAATCTGGTCTTTAAATTGTACAGTTTTGGAAAAATAAGTGAATTATTCAGTATAAGAGTATAAAGGTATGAGGGATACACAAAACTTTATCACGTCAGATCCATGGGCTGCTGGGTATCAGGTTCTTCCTTGATTTCAGTTTTAATTGATGGCTGATTTGGGGCTGAAACTACAACATATTTGGTGGTCTGGTGTGTTGTTGCCTGGGGAGCCACTGTAGCCTGAGAAAGAGATCCTGCAGCCAGACTACCTGGGTTGACTGTGACCGTAGTGAGCCCAGTAGTACACGGGGCTCCAGTGTTGACTACAGCTGTCTTCATCACTCCTCCCACAGTTTCGGTGCTCACACTCTGTAAACAGATGAATGACATTTGAGTGATTGATTCACTGCATCTAAATAAAACTGGTAGTGGTGTGACACTCAATGGCCGTGGTGCTAATAGTGTTTTACAAAACTGATAAAATTAAAACTAACTTGCAGATTTCAGCATGCTGATTGCCAGAGATACAGACTGGTTAGTATTGGTGTAATATGGGAAAATGTCACCAATGCCCTCATCTCATTAGAACAAGCCCTACATAACTACAAAGTTTATGTCCAGGCTTTTGACTTCACTGAGAAAATCTGGTCAATCTGGTAAGAGCTCTGTCAATGCAACCTGGATAACATGGCCTTCATGATTAAGGTTATCACTGAGAGAACTTGCATCCACACCCCTTATGACATCTTTGTCTTCCTGAGAATAAAGGTGCAATCAATGGGATGCCACTTTATGACACTATAGAGGAGATTCAGTGTGAACCTTGAGGGACCCTTGACATACTCAAGAACAAGACTGCTGCAATATGTTATATCAGTGGCAAGAATGTTGGGAGTACTGTATGGCTGTTCAAGGGCACAGTTCCCAACCTTAAATACAAGAGGTATGCTCTTTCTTGTACATTGATCTATTATGGAATTTTTTCATACCACCTTGTGTACTGCTCTATGCTAGCACATTGTGAATAATCAATTAAAAATGTGATATCTTCCTTGCATTTTTTCAAAGATTTGTTTAGTCTTTATCTGAAATTGCTCTCTCTCAGGGAGTTAACCCATATCACTACCTCCCTCACCCATTGTTAAGCAGAAAACATACCTGGCTTGGCGTCGGTGGTCTAGAGGTCATGATGATAACCTTCTGGCCAGGCTGCTGGGAACTAATGCCTGGCGTTGGGGGCTTGTTGACTACCACCGTCCGAGAACCAATCCCACCTATTCCTGGCATACTTCCTGGAATAGACAGGGTTTTCTATTTCTATTGCATGCAAAATTATTCTAGGTATATAATGGAAGGAATTTTCATTACATTATCACCAAATAAAAAATAGTTTATTTTTATACCATTATTATTATTCCCAATTTTTTACACTGTAATTCCTTGGATCAAACAATTTTCTATTAAATATCCTAAAAATAATAGATGGACTAAAAACTTCAGTGTGCATGTGTGTGATATTTTAAAATACCTTTTAAGGTTGATGTGTCATCTATATAAAGGAAGCAATATATCTATAGATGTAGAGAAAGTTCAAGGAATAATACTTTATTGCAATATTGATGAAACACATGGGATCTCACTCAACATTCATTCTCTTCATACTTCAAAACACTGTGTTATATCTCACTACAACACACTTAAATAACCAATCTTCTTGTTTTATCTCATCATAACCTTGCTCTTTAATTGCACATTATGCAACTTCCAATTTTCCCCAACAATCTTCAACCCTCCATCTTGCCAAACCCATTCACTATAAAAACATCTCAATCAAATTCAACTAACCTTTCTTGCTCACATCATTTTCAAACCATCTCTATACTTTCTCTCCATCAAATAGTAGTTAGACAGTTACCTCTTTTCATCAGTTTCACAACAATTTTTCCTATTAAATTTCTGATCAGTGCAAAATCCATCACTGATCTGCCAACAATCTTCTTATTCCTCTATCTCACATAAGCACAAGTTTACTTACAAACATCCTCCTAAATAAGTTACTTTATCAAAAGCATAAACATAACTAATGATTAGATTAGAGTACAAACGGCAAAATTCTAAGATCAACAGTTGAATTTATATAAATATGATATCAATAAGAAGTGTCAATGCTCATGGAATTTTTTTTTCATAGTCATATGCAAGACATGTTCAATATGAAAAAATCATGTAATGCTTAAGAGAAAAGAAAAAAACTGAAAAAGAAGTCTCACCTTGCTGAATGATACGTGTTGTGGTTGGTGTGATAGCTCTGATGGGAGCTGTGAGTGTGGTGGCTGTAGAGGGTGGAGCCTGGCGAGCCTTGACCACTGCTACCTGAAGCTGAGGACCAAGGTACCCATATTCAGCTTTATAGTCATTCACCGTGTCAGGAGGATTCCGAAGTGTCTTGAGAACTGGTGCTACTGTTTTCTGAGTAACAAAATTCATATCATTGTAAGATGGAACAGAAAATGGATATCTTTAATTTGTACACAATAAAATATTTGAGGAAAGTGGCCAATTTACCTAAAAAATGTTTATTAATGAATCTATTAAAAATTTCATGACAGGTTCATGACTAGTATAGGGATACATGCTATGATTCAAAAGTTCCCTTACCCTTTGCTAATTTTGGTCCAGTCCTCCTCTAACCATCTCCCCAACCATGTTTTAAATGTATGATTCTTTACAACTTATAACTATATAATTTAACCCCCCTCACTGCTGTAGTGCATCTGGTGCCTGGTTTGAATTTGCACACAGACCTAATTTGGCCATATATATATTTTTTATCACCCCACCTCCAAAATTCAGACTATTGGGATTTTAGATCATCAGTGTTCAGATCAACAGACTTTTACTCTACCTAACCTAACCAAGAGCTGCCTTTTATTGCAAATTTATGGATTTTGTAAGTGTTCCCTTTTTAATTGAGTATTTAGAAGAGACACAGTGGGTAATACAGCAATTCAATATTTTAAGTAAAATAAATGTTATCCTATTAAAGAACCTCATTGTAAACAAGCAATTTTTGGCTAATTCAGAAGTACATCCCAAGCCACTTATGGCCCTCTCAATGATATATGATGATATAACTACTGAACAGCTGCATTTTCTGAGCTGTTTTTCCTAACACTAAGATGTCATATGTTTTTTTTCCCTTATCTCATGTCATTTTTTTAGGTTCTTTATATAGTGTAATGACAACGAAAGAAGTAATTCTATATACAATGTCAACTTTCAACTGGTCTAAAAACCATTATATTCTCAGTTGAAAAATGTAAGATACTGCCATAAAAAATGCATTATCCTGCCTTCTTTCTCTTGTTTTATGTCATTTTCAGGTTCTTTTTACTGTGAAATCAAAAGAATTATTCTAAATAAAACCAACTTACATGGTTTCAAAGATCATTATATTCCATTCTCCAAAATACATTCCAATAGCACATTGAATTCCGTGTGCAGTGTTTACTATTATCTTCCTACTTGCTGAGTGGATGTTTGCTTTCCATCCTGGAATAGCTAGCACAGGCAAATATATGTTTGGTTCCATTTGACTTGTAGACAAAGCATTTGACTTGTAGGTGACACTAATGAAAATGCTTCAAGTTAAAATTTTTCATGCCTGGTCAGGAGTTCAAGCCTAAACTACTCAGGTATGAGTTAAGAAGCTTTAATTTCTTTATATATTAACCAATAAAAACAAACAAATCATCTCCTTACCAGCAAGAGACCCTTGATGTGGGACGCAGCATTCTTGTCATAGGCATTCATTCCTTCCATGCACTGTTCAATCTTGTCACTTAGGGCCTTTAGTTTTGGCATCACAAACACCTTGGTAACTTCTGGGCCAAGTTCCGACAATCCTGTAATGAACAGTAGTAAAAACACATGCACAGCCATAGTACCAAAGGGAACAGTAGAATCCTCCTTCTCTTTCTCCTAAAAAAAAATTGCTGATACCATAGAAATGGAAAGTAAAACACAGTCAGCCCTCGTTTCTACGGACGTCAATTCATCGGACTTTCAATTCTTCGGTCAATATCCAGGGTTCAGACGATTGTCCGATGCGACTGTGTTTGTCCGGAGAGTGACAACTCTCTCTTGTGGCAGAGGACACAGGCGACGCGTGAGTTTCCCGCCAGCGTACAGCAGTTTACTGCTAAGCCACCCAGAAGGCATACAGCAATTTTCAGATTAATATTATACTGTACCCTATTGCAGGTATAACCATATTTTACTCTCTCATGTATGCTGTATATGCATATTCTACCATATTGAAGCCTATGAGTATGTGTGCGAGACAATATAGGCTGTTTACTGTACAGTACAGAACCGTATTGTACTCAATTTTCAATGTCCGGACTTTTTCACTCTCCGGACATGGCCCAGTCTGTATTAGTCCGAAGAAATGAGGACTGACTGTATCTTCCCCTCTCTTTTTCTCAGCCAATAAAATTCATTTAAAAGAAATAAAAAAAACTCAACACTCATGAGTATTTTATAAAGACACACTAGTTACTAAGTAAAGGTGGATAACGTAATTTTTTTTGTCGCTCAAACTTCAGATACAAGAAACATTTGAGCACCTTGTAGCTTTTATTCCTCCTCCACCCTCTCTCTCTTTGTCTTCCTCTCTCTGCAAAAGTAGGACTATATGTACCTACAAGGAAATAGGACCCCTCATCTCTCTGTCAGTCCCACATGTGATGTGTAGTCACACTGAGAGCATGTGGTAAATTATAAACATTGTCCTAAATGTTTAGGAGAGAGAGAGAGAGAGAGAGAGTGAGAGAGAGAGAGAGAGAGAGAGAGAGAGAGAGAGAGAGAGAGAGAGAGAGAGAGAGAGAGAGAGAGAGAGAATATGACAGATATGGGGTGGAAAGGATGCAGGTCTACTGGAAACTGTTTAGATGATTAGACCACCTTCAAAACATTAAGAGCACTCTTGTGTGTGTGTGTGTTTGTTCATAGTAAAAATGTGGAGTTCAATTCAAAGAAAGCCTATGGTTATCATCCTACATTAAATCATCCATCACACTCCATAGTACAGTATGACCTCTCTTGGTACCACTAAGCAGTCAATCCATCAAGATGATGCTCTGAGTACCAACATCAATGCTATATCACAGTCTTGTAAATCAACAACTTATCCTTATCGGGTCATGATTCAAACATGTCTCACACTACAGTGACTCTTACCAGCAACTGCTCCATATACTGATGACAGTGGTGTTCTTTCCGTATTAAGGCACTTGGAGAATACTCTGGTGATGCGAGTCTGGAGACCATTTGTGGTGGTGTTGTAGTTTTTGCAAATCTGAGAAATGAGACGAGCAGCAAAGTCCCGAAGAGCCCAGTGATTGTCCATGTCCGGCTTCATGCACAGTTGCCTACTCACAATGCAAGTCATCACTGAGGGAACTAACTCATGGAGCTGCAAGAAAAGAGTGCCATCATTACAAAATGAAAATATATACTGTACAGTATATACTATCAGTTCTCCGGCATGTTGCTGCAGTTATCAAATGGTTTTGTCCAACAGCTACCTGTAATACCTTCCCATTGCAGACATGCATAGATGGTAAAAGCAATTTACCCTAGAATCTTCATAGGTCAGCATTCTATTAACCTGCAGAGTGCTAAGCATTTTTTACAAAAACCTTCCCATGCTGCCAGGCAAATATATATATATATATATATATATATATATATAGAGATATATTATATATAGATATAATATATATATAATATATATATATATATATATATATATATATATAGATATACTATATATATATATATATATATATATATATATATATATATATATATATATATTGCAGAAAAGGGTTCAGAATTACTGGACAACATCTAACTGGGGCATTTCATTTCTCACCTCTTATCTTATAATTTTTATGATTTTTAGATGCCAGAATCTTCTGATAATTGGAATGTTACTTCCTGCAGACTTATTTGAACCAAGGAGCTCATCATTCATATTTCAAGGATTCATAGAAGGTTGTTATTTGCCAATAGGAAAGTGAAGGGCATGGATTGCTGAAGATTGGAGTGCTTAGAAGTGCCTTATTTGGACATAATGACAGGGGCAAGGCAACAGTACCTCACTTTCCTCACTACTCAACTATCTTTCTCTCTAGATATTATATAATCTGTATCATGGTCACTATCAGACTCAAAGTTACGTGCATCACTATCTGTGAATTCACTAAGGGTTTCATCAAGGGCACAAGTAATGTGTGGTATTTGCAAAATATGGTGAGACATCCTCCTTGTACTGCAGGGAAGACAGGCCTTAGACTAGCATCTCTGTGATCCATTGAGACTTGGTGGACAGGGGTGAATATCAGTGTCCTGACAAAGTATGAACACCTTCCCAGTCAAAATAAAGTCACTGTGATTTTTCAAAAATCATCTAAGTAAATGTACGGTGCTGACACAGAGCATGCTGTAAATATATGTCGCTGGCACTGTGTGGGATAATGTGCATTCCACATATAAGAGAGAGAGAGAGAGAGAGAGAGAGAGACAGAGAGAGAGAGATATAAGGTCTGTTGATATAAAGAGCAATTAAACAAATACTTGCATACAAAACTTACATATTTCTCAAGATAAAGCGTTTGATTATCGAGGAGAGCTTTAGCCATCCTCATCAAGTAGATCAAAAGAGCCAAGTTCTTCTGGACAACATTCACCCTTATTCCCTCTGCGATGAAAGTACAGAGGCGAGGCACCATCTGATGCAGTCCAGGATCAAAGGCCAAACTGTGTAGGGCTTCCTGGAGAAAAAAATAAAACAAACAAATAAAAGAATAGAAAAATAAATAAATAAAGCAAATGAATAAAGCAAATGAGTAGATAAATACAAGCACTAATAAATAATAAGACATACACCTTTTCCATCTAGATCACAAAACCAAGAGCTCAAGCCACAATTTTCTCTCCAATGAAGCAAAAATGAAAACAGTCTATTAATACTTTTCACAAGTCAAACATGGAAAAATCCAAAATTCAACAAATTTGAAATAACAAGTAATGCAATCCTGAATGGATAATTTCTTTGAATTGTTTTATAGTTCTCTTTTCCATATGTATTTGAATAATTCACAAATTTACAAAACATACGTATGTATGTCCTTGAAGTTCATCTCTGGTGCTGATGGAAAATCTAAAGTGCAAGATCATTAGTGGATAGTTACCCCTCGTTTAGGTTCATCTGATCCAACACAGGCTTCAGTTATTTCCTTGTAGTACAGTTGCTGTTCAGCAGAAAGTTCATGTGTTGCTAGCTGCTTCACCTTAACCGTCTCTATGCTCTTCATACCACGCCTGAGAAAACATAACTTCCTTGAATTCTTTAAAGCTAACTTACATGGCATTCTTTCAGCTGATCACAATGAATTTTATAATCTAGCCTACCCTTTCATAGCCATAGCTAATATACGAGAAACATAATGAAAACATAAAAACTGAAGGGCATAAAGAAGCACAGTACATGAATAATAGAGTTTCAAAGTCTTGTTCCTGCATCAAGAAACTGACATACATTAAGCAGAGATTAAAAGAAAAGTAAATTAATACATATGAATCATAGTTGTTGAAGTGAGTAAAGTGAGGTTTCTAAAATCAAAGAAAAGAATTCATACCCATGGATGTGCTTCTGGTCCTTGTGATCTTGCTGAGCTGTCAACTTGGCTGCAGGATCCACTGAATCCTTCTTCTGCATGTCCTTAGTAATTGGCGGTGGGTTTTCAGGGATTGTTGGTTGCACTCCATCAATGGCCAGCCAGTGTGCTATAGATTATGACATTAGGGTCAATAGAGACAATGACCAGGATGGGAGTCTCTTCCACATCCCTCAGATGAAGCAACGCATGGAGAAGAGTAAAATGCAACAAAATGGTGGATTTATAGTTAAGGCCATGCACTGTTTTAACCTTTGTTTTATCGTCTGTTTGTTTCTTTACTGGTTTGATATTCCATTATAGTGTTACCTCTTGATTCGAACTTAATTCATTCTTTTGGGCTGTTCGAACTGCAAAAATTTGAATTAGGAAGCAATTTTTATAATTGAAATTTATGTAAAAACATTTAATCCATTCCAGTTTTATCTTAAATAAAAAATACTACACTCAACCCCTGACTATTACGAGAAATTGGTCTCTTAACATTGCCACAATAGCCATTGTTAAAGAGTATTGAAAGAAAGAAATTGGTCCTGGCCCATCAGAGTGGCACCTTGTTTTCCCTACAACTCATCAAAATTCATAAATATCGTTCACATTTTGAGAGTATAAAGTAAACACAGACAAGAAATGCATAAAAGAAGAAAAAAAAAAATGCATAGCAAAGACTTATTTACTTCGGTGTGAAACTCCCGAGTCACGCTGAAGATGAAACAGGCCTCCCCCAGGTCCCTACCTCCCTCTCATGCACTAAATACAGGATCAGATCGAGTAGTGTGTTTGTGTGTGTGTTTTTATTTTTTGTGTGTGTTTTAGATGCTTTTTTAAAGTTTAATTGTGTTTGGAATGAGTTTTTTGTGTTTGTGTCTTTTCTTATTTTTTTCGTGTTTTTTGAGGGGTGCTGTGCGTGCGTCTGTGTGTGTGTGTGTGTGTGTGTGCTTATCTATTTCCTTTTTTTAATGTTTTCAATGTCTTTTTTATGTTTAATGCCTGAAAAGCTTATGAAAAAGAATTTTAAAAACCTTAAAAACGTCAAAAACGGGAAAACGGCCTTTAAAAACACTTTAAAACATTATCAGAAACATAAAAACACCCTAATAAAACATCAATTAACAAGAAAAATGCTCAAAACCAATACAAACATGAAAAATACCCTTAAAAACAAAGAAAAACATCCCTAAAACGCCCCAAAATCACCCCTAACTTAATGTTAACTAACCTAACATTAACTACCTTTTGCAAGTAGGACATGCAAAAACATCTTCTAAAAACCCTAACCCCACCTTTGAAAACCTTAAGAACTGCCAAAAAAACATCCCTAACCTAACCTAACCTAACGAAATCTAATGTCCCATTACAAGTGTCCAGGTCGTCCAACCTGGTGGTTTTCAGAGAGAGCAAAAAACATGAAGAACCTTAAGGAAGAACCTCAAACACCCTAAAAACACCCTTAACATCCCTATAAACAAACTTCAAAATACTCCAAAAAAACAACCTTAACCTAACCAAACCTAACGAAACTTAATGTCCCTTTACATGTCTCCCACTAAGACAACTTGGTAGTATTCAGAGAGAGCAAAAAATATGAAATCCTTAAGAAAAAACCTTAAACACCCTAAAAACACCCTTAAAAACCATAAAAAACCACCTTAAAAACCCCCAAAAAAATATCCCCTAACCTAACCTAAACCTTAAAAAATGTAAAAAACATGAAAACTGCCTTTGCAATCCCTTAAAACATCATCAAAAAACATGAAAAGACCTTAATATAAGCTCAAATAACAAAAAAAGCTCTTAAACACCAATATAAACATGAAAAACCCCTTTAAAAACAAATAAAAAAACCTTAACACTCCCAAAATCACCCAAAACCCAATGTAACCTTACCTAATATTAACCATCCTTTGCAGGTAGGACATGCAAAAACATCTATTAAAAACATTAAAATCACCTTCAAAAGCCTTTAAAACTGCCAAAAAAACAACCCTAAACTAACCTAACCTAACGAAATCTAATGTCCCATTACAAGTGCCCCAGTGGTCCGAACTGGTGGTGTTCCCAGCGAGCAGAAAACATGAAAAATCTTAAGAAAGAACCTTAAACACCCTAAAAGCATCCTTAGAACCCCTAAAACCTTAAAAAATACACCCATAAAACCACCCCTAACGTAATGAAACCCAACGTCCCTTTACAGGTCTCCCAGTGTTACGACTTGGAAGTGTTATGAGTAAAAAAAAAAAAAAAAAAAAAAAAGAAAGAAAGCTTTACGAAACAAACTTAAACACCCTAAAAACAACCTTAAAAAATATCCCCCCAGAATAACCCTATCCTGCTTCAACCTAACCTGACGCCCCCCCACTAGACAGGTCTCCTAATGGTTTGATATGCAAAAACATCTTCAAAAAACATGAAAACACCTTAAAAAAAAAACCTTAAAGAAAATAAAAGCAACCTTATTTTTGTTAGTAATCAAACAAGTAATACTTTGCATGACTGAAACTACTCATGACATAAAAAAACAAAGCATCTTCTTTGTTTAAGTGTTTGAATTGTTTGTTGTTTATTTTTAATCTATTCCTTCTGCATCTAACATCAGTGGTTTTATCTTGAAGAATAATTTAAAACAGTAAAAAACTGTATATGGCACCTCGTGGAGGTGCCATATACATTGTACACCACAGTTCATCCTTGTTATTAAAGGCAACATTAATCACTTCATGCTGGAGGCTTAAAAAGTATGTTGTTGATATATGGGATAGCCCGTGAGTGATAACTAATCTAATTTTCAATATACCTACTGTACCTAACCTTCTTCTCACCTGTGTGATACCTTTACTAAACTACTATACCAGAAAGAAAAATGTCTGTTCTCTATCTCTACAACTTATCATGGTAATCTTTGACCAGGAACCAGGAGCTGAGTCAATCATACTTTTCTAATATCTAATTCTCCAATATCATGTCAGCAGCAGAAGAAAAATTGTCCTAAAGCAAATCACCATCAATAATACAGTTGCTTGAGAAATTAATAAAACACTGACTAGCAAACGTATACTAAATATACTAAACATATTTTGCTGACGAAGGAGCACATACGCTTTAAGGTCATCTGAAGAGGCAGTCTTGGAGTCTGGGAGGTGACCATTTCATTGATTTCCAACTCCTTATCCTCTAGGAAATGTAGTTCTCTTCCTCCACCTGAGGCGAACCTGAAGGGGATGTGTTCCACAGATTGCAGTCCATACAGCGGCTATAAGGAAGCAAAGAGGAGTGAGACTGCGCCTGGAAAATGTTTGACGTGGACATATTATTTACATTATTTACACACAATTAGAGAACTAACAGGGAACTGTGAATTAACTTACTTCAATATTTTTCATTTTCAGGACATTGTCAAAATCACATGCTGAAAACCGTTTACGCTTTCCATGATGCATGTACTTCATGCCATCCTGAAAAATATTAATGAATAAGTTGTGGTAGTAAATCTAACCTTGCTGCAACTCATTAAAAACACTATAGCTTAAGTGAATCCTCCTGTCCCCCAATCAATTACAAATTCATCAGTTTTTCCATAAGTTCTATTCATGTAGTCTATCAATTTGTCATGGATTTGCAAGTAATCATGGTGGGGTGGACCAGAGCCTTCTCCTCCCCCCCCACTCTTAGGGTAGGATAGGTTAGGTCTTCATCCTCGTTCTCACTGCTGGAACATTGCATCTCTTACAATCTTTTATTGCTATTTTCATGCTAACTGCTCCATTGATCTTATTAGCTGCATGCCTCCCCTCCTCCTGTGGCCTCCACACAGGACAGTAAGAGTTAACCAGTATTCTCAATCATTCATCCCTTTATCTGGTAAACTCTGGAACTCCCTACCTGCTTCTGTATGTATTTCTAACGTCCTATGGTGACCTTATTTAAGAGGGAGGTTGCAAGATGTTTGTCCATGACTTCTGGCTAATTCTTTAGGACCTCTAAGGAGACTGGCAGATAAGTGGGATTTTCTTGTATTATCTTTGCTGCCCCTGGCCTTCCCCCTCTCACATAAAAAAAGTTAGGTTTAAGTAGTTAAGATTATATTTCAAGTATTTTCAGTCCTTTTTTCCCCAATTCGATCAATTATGGTCTATTTTGGCTTTCCCCACTCAAAGACCGTTTTCCCGGCAGGTCCCCAAGCTTGTTGGAGCGGGGGACGAAAGGCGGCATGACTTTACTCCAGTTGTACCGTAATTAATATTGATAATGTGTAGATGGCAAGCTGTTCTTTAGAGAGAGAGAGAGAGAGAGAGAGAGAGAGAGAGAGAGAGAGAGAGAGAGAGAGAGAGAGAGAGCACCGCCCGCCACACACCTGCACTAAAAGCCTCAGCCTGAAGGTGGCCTCCTCAGCAAGCTCTTTAGCCACGTCATCGCCAATTGAGGAGATCCCTATACTCTCAGCAACAACTTTAATGGAGTCCGGCGGAAAGGTAGGAGCCACTTGACTATCGTCCGACATCTTCTTCTTCATTGTTTACGTCCGACGGTCCGCGTTTGTTGACGCTAAGCTTAGCAGTTAAAGCTTCCATGTAGCAGATCAGCATTATTTATTTATCGTCCAAATAATTGATATTTACTATGAATTCATCTTATAAAAATGTGCATTTTTATTGTTAGGTCTCGATTATGAATGACTTTACGTACTGATAAGGGCATGGTGCCCAATAGACTGCATTGACAAATATGTAATTTTTGAGTCTGGAGTTATATATGATTATTTAGCAGTGTTTTTTTTCTTTAAAGGTATAAAGATTTTTTTTTGCTTTATAATACATTATACTTTATACTTGGACAAAAAAATTACGATGCTTCATATACATCTTTTAAAACTAAAAATCCACATATAATTTTGATTACTATTCCTTATTTATACAATTATTTTATTCATATATTTTATTTTTAAGATAAAATTATATTGATTTTATGAAAACAAGAAAACTGTGGTTATTAAAAAGTAAATCAAAAGGTGTACTCCCGCATCTGGTCCTTTTCGTAAACAAACCTTGCGAGGGAGAAGACAAGGCAAGCGTGTGGTATTAAAGGTACATTTATTTGCCTAAGATAATGCCTATTCTTGTTTTCAAATGTTAGATTGTGTACAGAAGGCACTCTTTTGTCATTTTAGGTAGCGAATGTTGAGATAATACGAAAGATGTTTGTGATAACTTGCGATTAAGGAGAAGTTTCCTGAATGGCCTGTTGTTTTCGTTTCAGGACCATGGTGAAGAAGGTGAACCGGCCAGGCAGGTGAGTGTATTTGAAGTATATGTGGAACAGTTTCTAGCCATCGAAGGTAGCCAAGTGGTAAGTCTGGACACTTTAAATCACGTGTATCGGTGCCCTCCGCGTTGTGTCAAATTCAAGGTACAGACCACCTCGTTCTTCATGGCTCTTTCAGGCTGGAGTGAATTCAGGTTAAGTATTGTTCAGCAACGACTAATGGTTTCCCCACTTTTATTAATGATTCACGACCTAGGGAAAGCATTGTTCACCAAGGTAACTACTACCCTCTCATCACGCAGCAGTGTGGGTGGCCCAGTAGTGTTGCAGTAGTACTTAAGTGGGATGATATTAAGATACACCTCCGTTTCCTTTGTTACGTCTGTTTCGTGAGGAATATAATAGTTTATTGGTGAAATATTTCTTTGGTGATGGCTTTACTGGTGTGAGACAGTATCTTGACTGGGAGCATGGCATTAGCTGTTGTTAGATATGGTCAGATCACCCATGACTCCGCCCTGACACACACACACACACACACACACACAGTAGAGTGCAGGTACCATTTAATGTTCACTAGTCCAGCCGGCCCTCACCACAGCCCCACAGTTACCAGGACGTCTCCCCACCTCTGCCTCACCCTTACCATGACCAGCCCCAGAACTCACTCACTCAATGAATCCTAACATCATTTTGCTAAGATCGTTATGTTGGTATTTGTCCAGATTGTTGCCTGTCTAACAGCTGTATTTTTCACTTGAACCACATGTTAGATCCCATGATTCTATGCATTTTGAATCCCATGTATGTGAATCGCTAATTGTTAGAAATGCTGTTGTGGATTTTTCAAAAGTGAGCGAGTTACTTGTGGATGGTGAGGTGCAGCGGTGATGGCAGAGAGTGTGAGCTTGACACTGTATGTGAACAATTACTTAAGTTTGGTTAGGGGTTATAGTTCAGTTGAATTAGGTTAGGTTTGGTTTGGTTTATAAGCCATGTAATGTTGACATAAGAGGAATATTGGGGGATATACAGAGGAACCTCGTGTTACAACCACCTACCTTGTAATTCAAGACAGTTACCTCCCAGTACTCTGCCATTATTTGCCGCAACAATGCTTGGCTTCCTATGCGTCCAGCTTCCTTCTTTTTCCTGCCCCAGAAGCAATCATCATGTTTGCTAATGTTTTGTGAGTTTTGTGCAGTTGAATAGCTAAATTATTTCCCTCTGACCACTGACCATCAGTTGTAATCAAGTGGCACTATGTAATGACATGCTTTATGCTTAACTCGGGTCTAAAACATTCTGAAATTTTTTTTTTTATTTCTACAATGAATGCTACACACACACACACACACACACACACACATCTTTATTGAAGTGTCGTACATAAATGTATAAGTAGTGTAAATAACCAAAATACAAAAAATTGATAGAAAATGGCTTTTAGTTTGAGTCAGTTCAAATTTTAGTGTGTTGTACTGGGTGAACTTTGCACTTTGGTTGCATTGAAATTTTTCCCTGACATTTAGTCCAATAGGAACACTCACTACGTGAGCACTTGAGTGTGGTGTACAATATATTATCTTATGAGGTTCTTGACTGCACTAATGCTTCTGCCGTTTGTCGGACATATTTGCATATTAGTTTTACGTTTCTTATTATATATTACGTTGGGTTGTTCTGAACTGAATGTGAGTGTTATTTTGCAGGCTTTATGCCAAGGCAGTCTTTACTGGTTACAAGCGTGGTCTGCGGGCCCAGCATGAGACCACTGCCCTGTTGAGAGTGGAGGGTGCCAAAAACAAGGACGATGGCAAGTACTATGTCGGAAAACGCTGTGCCTACGTTTACAAGGTTAGTGAATGTATTATTTCTTAATAGAGTAATTTAATGACCTTGATGAAAGTTATTTTACAGTTTTAGATCCCTTGTTGATTATGTTGATGGCATCCTAAGGTTTCACTACCTGTAGGTGTTTGCACCTCGGCCAGTTCATTTCCTGGTGGTTTTGCCCATGATGGGAGTGGCTTTGCTGCTCATGATTTTATACAGAGGAGTGCATTTTGAAAAGCAAGTCATTATGGTCACAAGCAAATGTATATTTTTATACAGAGTAGTACATTTTTAAAAGTAGTATTTATTTATAGTCGCAACTAAGTGGAAAAGTTAAATAGGCCAGTCTTTTATTTACAAATGCACTGTTTACAAATTTCCAAAGATAAAAAGAATGATAAGGTCCTAATTACCAGTTTATGAATAGAAAATTTGAAGTTATGAACAAAATGCTCTTTTTATTGGTTTGTCAGAACATTTAATTGATTTTGTAGCTTTCAGTGACTTTTTAAAATTTTTAAGCTCAGTGATTACAACAGTACATAATGCGAGGTAAGCACGGTACAAGGTCAATAAAGTGTTCTATTAAGTTTCCAAAAGCTAGAAAAGCTTTTACCTTCGAGACAAAGCTTGCTGTATTGGCAATAGAACAACAATGAGAAGTAGAGGGGAAGTGACCGGAGGACGACACACCATAACACAGCTACTTCTCACCCGTGGCTGACACTTTCTGTGGCTTTAAAAAATGGTATCCAGAAAATTGTTGACAATGACTAATTGTGAAAGAAGCTTAAAATTTGAACATATCATTCAAAATGCAATCATTGCCTACAAACAGTTCTATTAAGGAAAAGTGTCTCAAGCTTAACAGTTGAGAATGACATTGTATTTCAAGCTGGTAACACTGATGTGCTGCCTGCTGCCATGGCTATGATGACAGCAATGATAGCCAAATCAGTCAAGAATGGTAAGAGCACCCTGGCACTAAATTATTTGCTCCATCAGCTGAGAGAATGTAAACAAAGATGCCAGTATTGGTGGCAAGATGATGATCCCTGATGTCTTATGTTTGGAGGCATCTAGTCACCAATACTTATGTCAAGATACCTACCTATATTGGTGGTAAGATGCCTGTGTGATAGCACCTTAAGATTTTCTTTCACTTTGAATTTGGAAACAATAGTTTAGTTATATTTAGATGTCGTATGGGAGCTTCTCACTTATCAACCAATTTGTTTAATAATGTGGTCATTGGAAGGGAACCTGGTTGTTAAATGAGGAGAGGCTGTGTTCAGTAAAAATTGAAGAAGAGTTCAGGTAGCAAATCCAGTCATTGGGAAACCGGATTCATATTAGAGAGTGAAACCATAGGCACAACGATGCTCCAGGCAGCGAAACCTCTGGCACCCATATTGATGTATAAATGGTTACCTTTCAGTGCAAAAACAAGACCCCGTGCCCTAATGGTGGGAAGTCTAAGCTTCGCGTCATCTGGGGCAAGGTGACACGCATCCACGGAAACTCTGGCGCTCTGCGTGCCAAGTTTGCCCGGTCACTGCCTGCTTATGCCATGGGGAGGAGAATTAGGATTGTGAGTATTGGTTTTAGTTGTGATGCTAAGTGGTGTCATGTTTGTGTCATTAATAAGAGGGAGGAGGGAATACTGGTAATAGGAAATATTTTAGTTTATGATTTATTGGGATACTATTTATCTATTTACCTTTTGAGTGCCTTGGCATTAGTTCTCTATTGCAAAATTGTCATTTAGTACATCAGCACAAATGATAAAGCAAACATGATATAAGGCTTAATTTCCACAACAGTCACCAAGAGAACATTGATTGAGGTCATTTTAAGATTTTATTTACTGTTATACTCCATTTAAGTTATGCGGCTCAGTTTGAATCTCCTTATTACAGTGTGGATATACGTAAGTTAGAATCCATACAGAGAAGATTGAGGAAAAATTATACTTGGGATTAATATGTCTCCAACTTCACATTATAATGACACAGGTTGAGAGAAGACCTATTTGAGGTGTGTAAATGAGTCAAGGAGTTCAGTAAGGGCAATATAAGTAAGGCATTCATAGTTAATATTCCAGATAGAACATGAAAGAAGGGTTACAAGCTAGAGTAATTCAGATTCAAGAAAGAGACAAGGAAGAACTGGTTCACTGATGTGCCGATGAACAAGTAGAATAAGCTCAGCAGTCATGTGGTGAATGCAGTATTTAAATAAATTGTTTGAAGAAGAGGTTAGACACATTTATGGATAGCAACAATATAGTATTAGATGTCTTTAGATTCACAGGAGCTACCTGAGTAGGCCAACTGGTCTTTTGTCTTATGTTCTAAGTGTGGTAGATCAGTGTATGGTAAGTTATTGTTAAAGGTAATTAAAAAAAATCAGAGTCCAGAGTAATATTCAATGTAGAAGGAGGCATTAGGAGAGGCTGTGTAGATAACAGTTTACTGTTGTGGTTTAACACCTCTAAATTGGCAGTTAGGGTGGAGTTAAATGTGAATACTGTTGTCATATATTTCTTTCTCTCTCTCTCTCTCTCTCTCTCTCTCTCTCTCTCTCTCTCTCTCTCTCTCTCTCTCTCTCTCTCTCTCTCTCTCTCTCTCTCTCTCTCATGACTTGATCTCCCTGATACACAAGAAAAATATATGGGAATAGTGTAGATAAGACAAAATGAACACACACACACACACAATCTATGTAGTTTTATTTATTATTTTTCTTTACAAATCTTCAAATTCATCTTTGTTCTTACACTTGTTCTCTCTTCTTTTCAGATGATGTACCCCTCCAGAGTGTGAGCAGTAAAAAGATAGAATACTTGTGTGTTTTCTTTTCCAAAGAGGAGAATAATCTCGATGCTAAAACCTGACTGCGGGGATATTGATTCATTCTTGTTTTTTTGACATGCACAGCAAGTATGTATTTCACAGTAAATGTTAATTGGTTAAGTTCTTGTATCATCCATGAGTGTAAACAGTGGAAATAATGACAACCCAATTAGAGCTCTTGTTTATTGCCTTTAATTCAATCAATCAGCCAGTACTTACAGAGCTGTTCTCTGTAATCTGTTTAGATTTGGAACCATTTTGTTTGTTTTTCAAGTTTCTATACACTTTTTTTTTTTATAATGAATACTAGTTTTATGTACTGACAATAAGTGAGAAGAGACCGTAAAGAGGTAATCGTTAATAGAGATGTGCAGTAAAATAATGAACATTTTATGTGGTACTGGAAATCTTGAGGTAATCTGAAGGAGACTTACATCTTTACTGATGATGTGCCTTGCAAACTGCTATGTAACCCTGATAAAGAAAAAGATGGTTAAATAAATCTCCCTCCACTATAAGTCAGATCACAAGAGAAGTTTTGGGGGTATTTGTTCTGCATAGGTTTTCTTCAGTTGAATACAATACATTTCTGAGGGTTCAGTCTAAACCCCTAGCGCTAAGATTGGTCAGAACTTGTCCAGCCAGAGTGCCTTGACTAATTGTCTGAGGATTTGATAAAGGGTTGTTAACAGTCATCTATTATAGCTGCTGTTGAGCACTGGGTGCCAAGTGATAGACAATGACGAAAAAAAGAAAGTATGTTCTTCAGGTAATTGGTGAGAGCTATTGTGGAATGACTGTTTAATCGTGGCTATGCACTGTAGGATGGAGTAATCAGTCTGGAGTGATATACTGAATTGGTAAAATGAGAATGAACTGAAGACTAATAGTCATAAGGCTTAAAGAATATTTTAGATAAATTAAGTACGCCAAGAACTGCTGCAGTAAGATGACTTCACGCAAATAATATATGTAGTACTTTCTATCCTGATTTGGTCATGTGAATAAATAAATCTTGATACAGTGTTAATGCAGGTTTATGACAGCCATATTCTTTTGTGTGTTAATATCGACGCCATTTGTAGGGTTCAAAAGATGTAGATATAGCAACATGGTGTTATTTAATTGAAAATGCCTATACGTGGAAACAATGTTACTGCTGAATACTATAGGACATTAAAGGGGAAAAGAAGCTCTATAAAATTCTTACATTCAGAGTGGCAATACAGTTGTCACTGAATTGTTACACCAAAGAACGCTTGAAGAATCCTTTAGGTCCGTGTGACGTACGGGCCGTGTCAGTAGCGTTGTTGTTGGTGTTTGCATTAAATATTTACGGTTTACTCAGTGCTAGTGGGCAGTGCACCACGTGCTGCGAAGCTGGTTCACACCCTGAACAAGATGACCACCGTGCCTGTGATATAGAGATTATCTATTGCAAGAAATTCCGGCGATTTCATTCCTAGTGGGATCAGCGAGGTGGACTGAGGAAAGCTCCAACAGAACATAACAATGATCTGGGCGAGTGTAATAGTTGGTTCACAGTGCTGAATGGCTGCTGTAGCTTTAGTCTCCTTAAGCGGTAGTTTATGATCCCTGATTTATATTTGAGTAAGCGTGACCACATCATTTACTGAGACAAAAGGGGAGAGAGGTCAACGCAGCTGTGTTTATAGAGATTCGTCACGCTGCGTCGTGTGAGGCCAAATTCTGAACATGTAGGTATAATATTTTATTAGTTACCTACACCAGTCAGAGAATCAACAGTTACTGATTACCTAGTGTGTTAGAACATTTAAATTATTATGAAAGTCATAAAAGAGTTTGGGGTTACGGTGGGAGAATCATTAATGATGATAGTGACAAAAAATTAATTTGCAGTATTTTGTATATTTGTACGTTGCATATCTTATTTCATTATGAATCCGTAATTGATTTTTTTCTACGATTATTTTTAATTTACTTACTTTTTAATTAGGCTACAGCATTACATGAAAGTTTTTTAGACGAACTTATAGTCTCTCTCTCTCTCTCTCTC
>JAHFWG010000090.1:312553-322762 GCA_020233015.1 Callinectes sapidus | reverse complement strand
GAGAGAGAGAGAGAGAGAGAGAGAGAGAGAGAGAGAGAGAGAGAGAGAGAGAGAGAGAGAGAGCACCGCCCGCCACACACCTGCACTAAAAGCCTCAGCCTGAAGGTGGCCTCCTCAGCAAGCTCTTTAGCCACGTCATCGCCAATTGAGGAGATCCCTATACTCTCAGCAACAACTTTAATGGAGTCCGGCGGAAAGGTAGGAGCCACTTGACTATCGTCCGACATCTTCTTCTTCATTGTTTACGTCCGACGGTCCGCGTTTGTTGACGCTAAGCTTAGCAGTTAAAGCTTCCATGTAGCAGATCAGCATTATTTATTTATCGTCCAAATAATTGATATTTACTATGAATTCATCTTATAAAAATGTGCATTTTTATTGTTAGGTCTCGATTATGAATGACTTTACGTACTGATAAGGGCATTGTGCCCAATAGACTGCATTGACAAATATGTAATTTTTGAGTCTGGAGTTATATATGATTATTTAGCAGTGTTTTTTTTCTTTAAAGGTATAAAGATTTTTTTTTTGCTTTATAATACATTATACTTTATACTTGGACAAAAAAATTACGATGCTTCATATACATCTTTTAAAACTAAAAATCCACATATAATTTTGATTACTATTCCTTATTTATACAATTATTTTATTCATATATTTTATTTTTAAGATAAAATTATATTGATTTTATGAAAACAAGAAAACTGTGGTTATTAAAAAGTAAATCAAAAGGTGTACTCCCGCATCTGGTCCTTTTCGTAAACAAACCTTGCGAGGGAGAAGACAAGGCAAGCGTGTGGTATTAAAGGTACATTTATTTGCCTAAGATAATGCCTATTCTTGTTTTCAAATGTTAGATTGTGTACAGAAGGCACTCTTTTGTCATTTTAGGTAGCTAATGTTGAGATAATACGAAAGATGTTTGTGATAACTTGCGATTAAGGAGAAGTTTCCTGAATGGCCTGTTGTTTTCGTTTCAGGACCATGGTGAAGAAGGTGAACCGGCCAGGCAGGTGAGTGTATTTGAAGTATATGTGGAACAGTTTCTAGCCATCGAAGGTAGCCAAGTGGTAAGTCTGGACACTTTAAATCACGTGTATCGGTGCCCTCCGCGTTGTGTCAAATTCAAGGTACAGACCACCTCGTTCTTCATGGCTCTTTCAGGCTGGAGTGAATTCAGGTTAAGTATTGTTCAGCAACGACTAATGGTTTCCCCACTTTTATTAATGATTCACGACCTAGGGAAAGCATTGTTCACCAAGGTAACTACTACCCTCTCATCACGCAGCAGTGTGGGTGGCCCAGTAGTGTTGCAGTAGTACTTAAGTGGGATGATATTAAGATACACCTCCGTTTCCTTTGTTACGTCTGTTTCGTGAGGAATATAATAGTTTATTGGTGAAATATTTCTTTGGTGATGGCTTTACTGGTGTGAGACAGTATCTTGACTGGGAGCATGGCATTAGCTGTTGTTAGATATGGTCAGATCACCCATGACTCCGCCCTGACACACACACACACACACACACACACAGTAGAGTGCAGGTACCATTTAATGTTCACTAGTCCAGCCGGCCCTCACCACAGCCCCACAGTTACCAGGACGTCTCCCCACCTCTGCCTCACCCTTACCATGACCAGCCCCAGAACTCACTCACTCAATGAATCCTAACATCATTTTGCTAAGATCGTTATGTTGGTATTTGTCCAGATTGTTGCCTGTCTAACAGCTGTATTTTTCACTTGAACCACATGTTAGATCCCATGATTCTATGCATTTTGAATCCCATGTATGTGAATCGCTAATTGTTAGAAATGCTGTTGTGGATTTTTCAAAAGTGAGCGAGTTACTTGTGGATGGTGAGGTGCAGCGGTGATGGCAGAGAGTGTGAGCTTGACACTGTATGTGAACAATTACTTAAGTTTGGTTAGGGGTTATAGTTCAGTTGAATTAGGTTAGGTTTGGTTTGGTTTATAAGCCATGTAATGTTGACATAAGAGGAATATTGGGGGATATACAGAGGAACCTCGTGTTACAACCACCTACCTTGTAATTCAAGACAGTTACCTCCCAGTACTCTGCCATTATTTGCCGCAACAATGCTTGGCTTCCTATGCGTCCAGCTTCCTTCTTTTTCCTGCCCCAGAAGCAATCATCATGTTTGCTAATGTTTTGTGAGTTTTGTGCAGTTGAATAGCTAAATTATTTCCCTCTGACCACTGACCATCAGTTGTAATCAAGTGGCACTATGTAATGACATGCTTTATGCTTAACTCGGGTCTAAAACATTCTGAAATTTTTTTTTTTATTTCTACAATGAATGCTACACACACACACACACACACACACACACACACATCTTTATTGAAGTGTCGTACATAAATGTATAAGTAGTGTAAATAACCAAAATACAAAAAATTGATAGAAAATGGCTTTTAGTTTGAGTCAGTTCAAATTTTAGTGTGTTGTACTGGGTGAACTTTGCACTTTGGTTGCATTGAAATTTTTCCCTGACATTTAGTCCAATAGGAACACTCACTACGTGAGCACTTGAGTGTGGTGTACAATATATTATCTTATGAGGTTCTTGACTGCACTAATGCTTCTGCCGTTTGTCGGACATATTTGCATATTAGTTTTACGTTTCTTATTATATATTACGTTGGGTTGTTCTGAACTGAATGTGAGTGTTATTTTGCAGGCTTTATGCCAAGGCAGTCTTTACTGGTTACAAGCGTGGTCTGCGGGCCCAGCATGAGACCACTGCCCTGTTGAGAGTGGAGGGTGCCAAAAACAAGGACGATGGCAAGTACTATGTCGGAAAACGCTGTGCCTACGTTTACAAGGTTAGTGAATGTATTATTTCTTAATAGAGGTATTCTTATCAAAATATTTTCTTGAGGTGAGAAAAAAAGAGTAATTTAATGACCTTGATGAAAGTTATTTTACAGTTTTAGATCCCTTGTTGATTATGTTGATGGCATCCTAAGGTTTCACTACCTGTAGGTGTTTGCACCTCGGCCAGTTCATTTCCTGGTGGTTTTGCCCATGATGGGAGTGGCTTTGCTGCTCATGATTTTATACAGAGGAGTGCATTTTGAAAAGCAAGTCATTATGGTCACAAGCAAATGTATATTTTTATACAGAGTAGTACATTTTTAAAAGTAGTATTTATTTATAGTCGCAACTAAGTGGAAAAGTTAAATAGGCCAGTCTTTTATTTACAAATGCACTGTTTACAAATTTCCAAAGATAAAAAGAATGATAAGGTCCTAATTACCAGTTTATGAATAGAAAATTTGAAGTTATGAACAAAATGCTCTTTTTATTGGTTTGTCAGAACATTTAATTGATTTTGTAGCTTTCAGTGACTTTTTAAAATTTTTAAGCTCAGTGATTACAACAGTACATAATGCGAGGTAAGCACGGTACAAGGTCAATAAAGTGTTCTATTAAGTTTCCAAAAGCTAGAAAAGCTTTTACCTTCGAGACAAAGCTTGCTGTATTGGCAATAGAACAACAATGAGAAGTAGAGGGGAAGTGACCGGAGGACGACACACCATAACACAGCTACTTCTCACCCGTGGCTGACACTTTCTGTGGCTTTAAAAAATGGTATCCAGAAAATTGTTGACAATGACTAATTGTGAAAGAAGCTTAAAATTTGAACATATCATTCAAAATGCAATCATTGCCTACAAACAGTTCTATTAAGGAAAAGTGTCTCAAGCTTAACAGTTGAGAATGACATTGTATTTCAAGCTGGTAACACTGATGTGCTGTCTGCTGCCATGGCTATGATGACAGCAATGATAGCCAAATCAGTCAAGAATGGTAAGAGCACCCTGGCACTAAATTATTTGCTCCATCAGCTGAGAGAATGTAAACAAAGATGCCAGTATTGGTGGCAAGATGATGATCCCTGATGTCTTATGTTTGGAGGCATCTAGTCACCAATACTTATGTCAAGATACCTACCTATATTGGTGGTAAGATGCCTGTGTGATAGCACCTTAAGATTTTCTTTCACTTTGAATTTGGAAACAATAGTTTAGTTATATTTAGATGTCGTATGGGAGCTTCTCACTTATCAACCAATTTGTTTAATAATGTGGTCATTGGAAGGGAACCTGGTTGTTAAATGAGGAGAGGCTGTGTTCAGTAAAAATTGAAGAAGAGTTCAGGTAGCAAATCCAGTCATTGGGAAACAGGATTCATATTAGAGAGTGAAACCATAGGCACAACGATGCTCCAGGCAGCGAAACCTCTGGCACCCATATTGATGTATAAATGGTTACCTTTCAGTGCAAAAACAAGACCCCGTGCCCTAATGGTGGGAAGTCTAAGCTTCGCGTCATCTGGGGCAAGGTGACACGCATCCACGGAAACTCTGGCGCTCTGCGTGCCAAGTTTGCCCGGTCACTGCCTGCTTATGCCATGGGGAGGAGAATTAGGATTGTGAGTATTGGTTTTAGTTGTGATGCTAAGTGGTGTCATGTTTGTGTCATTAATAAGAGGGAGGAGGGAATACTGGTAATAGGAAATATTTTAGTTTATGATTTATTGGGATACTATTTATCTATTTACCTTTTGAGTGCCTTGGCATTAGTTCTCTATTGCAAAATTGTCATTTAGTACATCAGCACTAATGATAAAGCAAACATGATATAAGGCTTAATTTCCACAACAGTCACCAAGAGAACATTGATTGAGGTCATTTTAAGATTTTATTTACTGTTATACTCCATTTAAGTTATGCGGCTCAGTTTGAATCTCCTTATTACAGTGTGGATATACGTAAGTTAGAATCCATACAGAGAAGATTGAGGAAAAATTATACTTGGGATTAATATGTCTCCAACTTCACATTATAATGACACAGGTTGAGAGAAGACCTATTTGAGGTGTGTAAATGAGTCAAGGAGTTCAGTAAGGGCAATATAAGTAAGGCATTCATAGTTAATATTCCAGATAGAACATGAAAGAAGGGTTACAAGCTAGAGTAATTCAGATTCAAGAAAGAGACAAGGAAGAACTGGTTCACTGATGTGCCGATGAACAAGTAGAATAAGCTCAGCAGTCATGTGGTGAATGCAGTATTTAAATAAATTGTTTGAAGAAGAGGTTAGACACATTTATGGATAGCAACAATATAGTATTAGATGTCTTTAGATTCACAGGAGCTACCTGAGTAGGCCAACTGGTCTTTTGTCTTATGTTCTAAGTGTGGTAGATCAGTGTATGGTAAGTTATTGTTAAAGGTAATTAAAAAAAATCAGAGTCCAGAGTAATATTCAATGTAGAAGGAGGCATTAGGAGAGGCTGTGTAGATAACAGTTTACTGTTGTGGTTTAACACCTCTAAATTGGCAGTTAGGGTGGAGTTAAATGTGAATACTGTTGTCATATATTTCTTTCTCTCTCTCTCTCTCTCTCTCTCTCTCTCTCTCTCTCTCTCTCTCTCTCTCTCTCTCTCTCTCTCTCTCTCTCTCTCTCTCTCTCTCTCATGACTTGATCTCCCTGATACACAAGAAAAATATATGGGAATAGTGTAGATAAGACAAAATGAACACACACACACACACAATCTATGTAGTTTTATTTATTATTTTTCTTTACAAATCTTCAAATTCATCTTTGTTCTTACACTTGTTCTCTCTTCTTTTCAGATGATGTACCCCTCCAGAGTGTGAGCAGTAAAAAGATAGAATACTTGTGTGTTTTCTTTTCCAAAGAGGAGAATAATCTCGATGCTAAAACCTGACTGCGGGGATATTGATTCATTCTTGTTTTTTTGACATGCACAGCAAGTATGTATTTCACAGTAAATGTTAATTGGTTAAGTTCTTGTATCATCCATGAGTGTAAACAGTGGAAATAATGACAACCCAATTAGAGCTCTTGTTTATTGCCTTTAATTCAATCAATCAGCCAGTACTTACAGAGCTGTTCTCTGTAATCTGTTTAGATTTGGAACCATTTTGTTTGTTTTTCAAGTTTCTATACACTTTTTTTTTTTATAATGAATACTAGTTTTATGTACTGACAATAAGTGAGAAGAGACCGTAAAGAGGTAATCGTTAATAGAGATGTGCAGTAAAATAATGAACATTTTATGTGGTACTGGAAATCTTGAGGTAATCTGAAGGAGACTTACATCTTTACTGATGATGTGCCTTGCAAACTGCTATGTAACCCTGATAAAGAAAAAGATGGTTAAATAAATCTCCCTCCACTATAAGTCAGATCACAAGAGAAGTTTTGGGGGTATTTGTTCTGCATAGGTTTTCTTCAGTTGAATACAATACATTTCTGAGGGTTCAGTCTAAACCCCTAGCGCTAAGATTGGTCAGAACTTGTCCAGCCAGAGTGCCTTGACTAATTGTCTGAGGATTTGATAAAGGGTTGTTAACAGTCATCTATTATAGCTGCTGTTGAGCACTGGGTGCCAAGTGATAGACAATGACGAAAAAAAGAAAGTATGTTCTTCAGGTAATTGGTGAGAGCTATTGTGGAATGACTGTTTAATCGTGGCTATGCACTGTAGGATGGAGTAATCAGTCTGGAGTGATATACTGAATTGGTAAAATGAGAATGAACTGAAGACTAATAGTCATAAGGCTTAAAGAATATTTTAGATAAATTAAGTACGCCAAGAACTGCTGCAGTAAGATGACTTCACGCAAATAATATATGTAGTACTTTCTATCCTGATTTGGTCATGTGAATAAATAAATCTTGATACAGTGTTAATGCAGGTTTATGACAGCCATATTCTTTTGTGTGTTAATATCGACGCCATTTGTAGGGTTCAAAAGATGTAGATATAGCAACATGGTGTTATTTAATTGAAAATGCCTATACGTGGAAACAATGTTACTGCTGAATACTATAGGACATTAAAGGGGAAAAGAAGCTCTATAAAATTCTTACATTCAGAGTGGCAATACAGTTGTCACTGAATTGTTACACCAAAGAACGCTTGAAGAATCCTTTAGGTCCGTGTGACGTACGGGCCGTGTCAGTAGCGTTGTTGTTGTTTGCATTAAATATTTACGGTTTACTCAGTGCTAGTGGGCAGTGCACCACGTGCTGCGAAGCTGGTTCACACCCTGAACAAGATGACCACCGTGCCTGTGATATAGAGATTATCTATTGCAAGAAATTCCGGCGATTTCATTCCTAGTGGGATCAGCGAGGTGGACTGAGGAAAGCTCCAACAGAACATAACAATGATCTGGGCGAGTGTAATAGTTGGTTCACAGTGCTGAATGGCTGCTGTAGCTTTAGTCTCCTTAAGCGGTAGTTTATGATCCCTGATTTATATTTGAGTAAGCGTGACCACATCATTTACTGAGACAAAAGGGGAGAGAGGTCAACGCAGCTGTGTTTATAGAGATTCGTCACGCTGCGTCGTGTGAGGCCAAATTCTGAACATGTAGGTATAATATTTTATTAGTTACCTACACCAGTCAGAGAATCAACAGTTACTGATTACCTAGTGTGTTAGAACATTTAAATTATTATGAAAGTCATAAAAGAGTTTGGGGTTACGGTGGGAGAATCATTAATGATGATAGTGACAAAAAATTAATTTGCAGTATTTTGTATATTTGTACGTTGCATATCTTATTTCATTATGAATCCGTAATTGATTTTTTTCTACGATTATTTTTAATTTACTTACTTTTTAATTAGGCTACAGCATTACATGAAAGTTTTTTAGACGAACTTATAGTCTCTCTCTCTCTCTCTCTCTCTCTCTCTCTCTCTCTCTCTCTCTCTCTCTCTCTCTCTCGCTCTCTCTCTCACAAAAAAAAAAAAAAAAAAAAAAATAAAATAAGAGTTACGTACCCCCCCCCGAAAGAAACACTGATATCGAATCCCTAACTTACTTGATGATGTGTGATGTAGGCTTGTCTGGCAGGTCATTCGTTGTCCAAGGAAAGACTTGCGCTCACATTTGGAATCCTTCATACGGTATAGATTGAAAATTTCAGTTTAGCCTGTTGAGTTTCTTTTGCGTTGAATAATGGGTAAGAAAAATACTTTGGTCTTTTTTGTCTTTCTTTAATGCAAACTTAACAGATCAGGCTTGGTGGTACCGGGATCAATTTAATCTAGATCATGTAGTTTTGTTCATGTATTTCTTTAATTTTTGTTGTTTCTTCTTATCCGTACTCTGATGCATTAATGCCTCTTTTATTAGATAGGGAGAGACGTTGGCATGGGTCCTGAAAACCTACAATTTGACTCGATCACTTCAGATTAACTTTGTCTGGAAGGTTTTATTAACAGTGTGCAGTACAGTATCTTTCACTCTATTTCCTGTGTTTCCCAGATGTCACATGATTATTAATACAATCTTCATTTTGTACCGTTTTCCCTCTAGATACGATAGATATCAGAAGTGAGACGTACGAGTACGTGCAGTGATATAAACATTTTATAATAATAATAATAATAATAATAATAATAATAATAATAATAATAATAATAATAATAGTAAAAATAATAATAATGATTGTAACAGTTGTAATAATAATGATGATGATGATAATAATAATAATAATAATAATAATAATAATAATAATAAATGTGCTAGTTTAGCGGGCGAGCGTCAACCTTTAGACTTCAGAAGTTACTGTCTGGTATTTTAAGTGCAGGTGTTATTTTTTCTTATAAAAAGTTCTGATGAAACTTATCTTTATCTCGACATTGTCTTTATAGAACACATTTGCTTATTCCATAAAGTTTCAGTTTGTGTATACCCAGTTCTAGCGTGGGGTTTTATATTTTCTCTCCTTTATCAGTATATCCCAAAATATATTGTTGCAAAGTTTATTAACTGTTTGTGCGTTTCTAGGCAATAGTGTATTACGTTGGTGATATAACCCTCAAGTCCTTCGCTGATTGAGAATATAACGTAGACAACAATATTTGGCAACTTCGTGAATTACTGTAGCTTGTTCGTGGGCGAGGATTCTGGTGGGTTATGTAGGAGAACATAAGGGTTAAAATAGTACCTGATGGATTCACGCGACAAGTGTAGGTCAAATGCTGTTTGACTGTCTCTTTTGACCAACTTTACCTACCCGGAAAAAGTTGCCAATGACCTTAGATACAGCTGAGGACACCGTGCCTTTGGTAGAACCCTGAGAGCTTCCATGAGGCAGACTTTTTATAAGCTGTAGAGCCCGAGTTTCCTTCAGAAGGGAATGAAAGGCTAGATGAACCCCAAGAACGGACTCTGCTGCCGACACTTCATAGAACTGGCAGCTGAATTCCAGAGAAAGTGCTTCTCCCTCGTCGGTCCACACGCGCCTGAAGACGCAAATCAGAGCCGTTACATGTATGTACATTATCACAGTTAGCAAAGCAATTGTTGTTTATAGATGAAGTGAAAAATCTATTTTAAGTTCTTACCTGATGTGTTCTAAGTCTCGTTTATTGCCCAGGAGAAGAGTAGTATGCCTCTGCAGAGGCCCAGAAGAGGCACAGCTTCTTATCGATGGAAGACAGTCTTGGTAACGAAAGGCAGCGTGTCCAGGAAGGAGTTTGTTGCAAGAATGGTGCAAGTTACACCCACTAGTACTCCTCTCATAATGACACTCTGACTTTTGTCCTTCATCACATAACCCAAAGTTGGTGTGATAGCCTAGTGGAATTCGTCGCACCTTATCAGTAGAAGACCAGCTTTTATCCTTGTTGTAATCACACCTTGGATGGTCTGGAACTAAAGCATCTATAGAATCATAATAAACATGACTAGGAATAAATGAGCTTTTGTTATATTTGCTATCGTAATTATCTAAAGTTGTATCATATGGTAACTTAGTATTAAGACTGTGGCAGGGACAATGACAGTGACAGTAACCAAGGGGGGTGTCGCCACTGGTACTACGTGAGAAACCGTAGTAGGGAGTGGTGGTATGGCGAAGGTGGCTGACGTCCGGCCGTTGGTACTGATGGCATATGAGAGTGGCAGGTTCCTGCCTCCCCTTCGAGGAGATCGGGAGAGATGACTGGAGAGAGTAACACTGTCCAGTCGGTGATGGGTCAGCTTGATAACACTGGTGTACATGTTGGTTTGTTGATGTGAGGCTGTGGAGTGGCTGTGGAGGTCGGGAAGCAACGCTGGTAGTGGGTAACATAGGCTGTTCACTAAAAACACCGTCACCGTTTGTTGTCCTATCGTTTCTAGTA